>JAXIVJ010012376.1:0-35000 GCA_036785665.1 Chirona hameri
CTCCCGCTCCCCGGTAGGAAGCACAAATTACTTACACAGATACAGATACAGATACAGATGTATTTGTCATGGATCCACATCTTTGCGGTGGCTTTTTCACCAGACACGTCAAATGAAATTAAAACAACGACAGTTAAAAAGGTATGGCAATCGCCTAAGCCGAACATATTCCGCAGTCCGCACAATGTAGATGCATGCATGTAAGATGAGTACAACACTTCAGTCGCGACTATACAATATTGCTCGTTTTAGCACGGCACGGAACGATGGTCCACATGTTGGATCAAGACGCAGTTTGTTCAGCATGTTGACGCCCCTGCTGAATGAAAATTTTTACACTAACAGTCACACGCATTGCTGATGCCAATACCAGTTAACCCTATTAGTGACAGGCTCCTGGCTACCCCTATTAGTGGCAGGGGGGCTGATTCGCCTCCCCCTCCCCTCCCCGGAGATCTCGAAATCTACTAGTCTGATTTTCAAAATTCAAACAGGGTTTGACTCCACTCAAACTGATCTACATAATAAAAAAAAATGGCGACAGGCGGTCAAAATGCACAAACTTTATAACCTTTTTTAATCCCTCTTAACTGCTGGTTCTATAGAACGATTTTGACAAAACTTATATGGATCGACAGCAAATTAATACAAAATTGATAAATCCTGGTCACATTTGAAAATTCATAATTCGTAGGCGTTTCCAGGGCCAAAGTATGCGATGTTGTTTTAATTCTTGAAAGTTCATGAAGTATTCAGGCAAACTGCCCAGACTAGTTTTACGAAAACTCAGAAAATTTCAGAAGCCTACGTCCAGCCATTTCGGAGATATTTGAGAAAAACACGAGGGGTGGGCAAAACTTGCCCCCTGCCACTAATAGGGTTTTAATGGTGCGTTTTCCCTCTTGGCACCGATCGTTTGTGAAAAAGAAAACCATTAATCCCAATTTAATCATCTCTTATCGCAATTTGTTTCGTCTGTTGTCTCATTGGAAGTGTTTAAGTTATCATGTTCACAATTTTACAACGGTAAATAGCAGGGTGAAAATGCGTCGTAAAACTGGCTTCATTTTTTACTACTCCGTAAATCAGAGGATCTTTAGGAAACAGATGCGTGCGTTTTAAAAAGCAACCGTAGCGTTTCTGTAGTAACATTGTAGAGTTGTAAAGTTGTAAAGTCTCGAATGTAGTAAGTGGTAGTTTTTGCTTTATGAAACCTAATTTTACAACTTTACTACACAATCTTACAAATATACTACAGAATTTTACTACCAAACGTTTATGAGAAAGAGCACGGAAGGGATTAGATCGCTCTTTGTGCACCATCTATAGGCTTGTGGGAATATTAAGCCGTTGAAAAAACTTCGGTAAGTACTTAAGGAACAAAGTTATGCGGTACCCGAGATGTGACCTTGCAGGCACTCTATGACCTCTAGAGGTCAAGCGATAAACCTCAGCAATAAATGTTTTTATGTGTCGTATATACTCATTTGGACACCAACATTTGGTATAAGTTTGAACACAATCGATCGGTAAACAACGAATATGTTTTTGGATGGGTCGTTAAATGAATATTAGTGCCTTTCCAGGTGACCTGAGGTCAAACAGTGACCGGGAAGGGTCAAGTCTTGAGTTGTCAACCTGCGGTGGGTTAAAGGAAAGGCGGTGGTGGTGGAATGGGTTCTCCAAATGATTTTAGGAAAAACTTATGCGGTACCGCGCCATTCTGCCGTGTGCCATAACATTAACTTATGCCATGACCTGAGGTCAAATGATGACCTGAAGGGATTAGGTCGCTCATTGTGCACCATATATAGGCTGGTGGGAATATTTAGCCGTTTAAAAAACTTCTGTAAGTCGTTTAGGAAAAAGTTATGCGGTACCCGAGACTTGACCTCGCAGGCACACTATGACCTCCCGAGGTCAAGCGATTGACTTCAGCGAAAAATGTTTTAACCCTCGCCCTACGGGAGCTTTTTTTCACCTTCCCATAGGGGGGTCCTAAAAAGACCCCCTGTTAACTTCCAAACAAAGCAACATAGAGCAACTCGGTAAGAACCAACATGTTGCCTGTCATGTTTGGAATCTAACCGTATGCATTTTTTTAGGTTTGGGGTCAACGAGTGACCTTCCAGGTCAAGTGAATGACCTCTGATCGACAACGTCCAGAACAGCGATTTTGCTCCGTCAGAAAACCTCAAAATTAGAAATTGATAAATGTGAATAGAATGGTTTGTTCCTAGACCAGTTTTGTATAAACAAAAAACAGATAAGGTTATTATTTGTTCGTATCTGGTGAAAAAATTCAAAAAAGATATTATACAAATGACGTCATGAGTTTCTTACACTTAGGGACCATCACTCAGTCAAAAATATAAATATTGCTTTCAAATTTGGTTTGGGTATTGTCCATACTCAGTTCTCTCACATATATTCCGTTTTTTAACATCTTTGCAAATTTTGATTTTGTGGTGATTTTCCCATTTTCCCCCCAATTTTTCCCAAGGCGAGTTTCTATTTTTGCTGAATTGCGTTTGCAATTTGAGGCCTATTTCACAAAGAAGTTAGTAATTACACATGTTTGCGTTTACAAACGCAAGAAAATATTGCAAACCTCACAAAAAGCTATTTCACAAACATTCGCCACCTCTGAATTACCGATTGTAAAGAAAATTGTAAACAGGAATTTTAGTCAGCAGAAAACTTTGTAATCAAGAACGTTTGTATTAAACTTGATGCTAATGACAAATGAGTTTATTGTTAACAAATTAATTTAACAAATATTTACATTGTGGTTTATTTTTGTATTCAGTATAAAATTAGTTATAGGGAGAATAATATTTTAATTAACATTTCATCGGAATGCAAACTGTAGCCTATTTCACAAGGCAAAAAAGTTTGTAATTACAAATAATTTCTTTGTAATTACAAATAATTTTTACACATGTTTGTAGTTTGGATTTCACAAAACCCCAGGGCAGTAAATCTCAATTTACTATTTACAAACTACTTTACAAAGATATTGTTTGTAAAAATGTTTGCAATTGCACATGTTCTATTTCTCAAAGGTTGACGGAAGTGAGGAAATGTTTGCAATTACAAACATGTAAATTCCAGTGGGTCAGGGGTTCTGAATTTCAGAAACTGCATTGACAGTTGACATTGTTTGACTGTTCAGGTTATTTTCTTGGTGAGGTTGTTACGTTGCCGAGATTGTTAGGGTAATGGTTTAGTTATGCATAGGTATAGCTGCCCAAAGCAATTTATTTTTCCGAGAGATTCGAACAGGGATCTCCAGCTTTGAAGTCCAGTCACAGTGCATGCACCTTACCGATATCGCTGTGAGGGGCGCCTCCGCGCGGAGAAACCGCATGGCGATAGAATTGCAGCGGTCAACGATGTCTTGTGCAATGTACAGTGAACCTTCACCCTTTACGAAGTAAGAAATCGGCTAGGTTAGGTGAAAAAATGGTCGAGAAATTCAACGATCTTTCTTTTAAGAGTAGTTCTGTTGTTATGCTCCGCCACCTGGTGAATGGTCAAATTCTGTTTACTCTAACTGCTTACCAAGATGTATTTTTACGATCAGAGTTTGCATTCCGATGAAATGTTAATTAAAAGATTATTCTCCCTATAACTAATTTTATATTGAATAAAAAAATTAACCACAATGTAAATATTTGTTAAATTAATTTGTTAACAATCAAATGATTTGTCATTAGCATCAAGTTTAATACAAACGTTCTTGATTTCAAGCTTTCTGCTGTACTAACATTTGTGTTTACAATTTTCTTTACAATCGATAATTCAGAGGTGGCGAATGTTTGTGAAATAGCTTTTTGTGAGGTTTGCAATATTTTCTTGCGTTTGTAATCGCAAACATCTGTAATTACTAACTTCTTTGTGAAATAGGCCTCTGATCGTAAAAATACATCTTGGTAAGCAGTTAGAGTAAACAGAATTTGACCATTCACCAGGTGGCGGAGTATAACAACAGAACTACTCTTAAAATAAAGATCGTTGAATTTCTCGACCATTTTTTCACCTAACCTAGCCGATTTCCTACGTCGTAAAGGGTGAAGGTTCACTGCACATTGCACAAGACATCGTTGACCGCTGCAATTCTATCGCTATGCGGTTTCTCCGCGCGGAGGCGCCCCTCACAGCGCAATCGGTAAGGTGCACTGGGATATCTAAGCTGGAGATCCCTGTTCGAATCTCTCGGGGAAATAACTTTTTTGGGCAGCTATACCCATGCATAACTAAACCATTACCCGAACAACCTCGGCAACGTAACAACCTCACCAAGAAATTAATCTGAACAGTCAAACAATGTCGACTGTCAATGCAGTTTCTGAAATTCAGAATCCCTGACCCACTGGAATTACAAGTTTGTAATTGCAAACATTTCCTCACTTCCGTCAACCTTTGAGAAATAGAACATGTGCAATTGCAAACATTTTTACAAACAATATCTTTGTAAAGTAGTTTGTAAATAGTAAATTGAGATTTACTGCCTTGGGGTTTTGTGAAATCCAAACTACAAACATGTGTAAAAATGATTTGTAATGACAAAGAAATTCTTTGTAATTACAAACTTTTTTGCTTTGTGAAATAGGCCTTTGCTTGAGAACTCTGTTTTTTACGATGTTTAACCATATTCCCTGCGGGCAGACAGAATTACGTTAACCTGCGGGGGGGGGGGGGCAGATTCTGCCCCCCCCCCCCAGCGATCTCGAGAACCGTTTGATTTAGATGGGGAAAACGCCATTCGATTCGTCATGACAAGATCCCTCTTTTTGGAAGAAATGCTTTAAGGTTTCGAATAAACTCATAGACCCCAACATTTGGCATAAGTTTGAACACAATCGATCAATAAACAACGAATAGGTATTTGGGCGGATCGTTAAATGGATATTAGCGCCTTTTCAGGTGACCTGAGGTCAAACAGTGACCTGGAGGGGTCAAGTGTTGAGTTGTGCACCTTCGGTGGGTTAAAGGGAAAGCGATGGTGGTGGAATGGGCTCTAAGTGATTTGGGGGAAAACGTATGCGGTACCGCGCCATTTTGCCGTGTGCCATGACGTTAACTTATGCCGTGACCTGAGGTCAAACGATGACATGAAGGGATTGGATCGCTCTGTGTGCACCATCTATGGTCTTTTGTGAATATTAAGCTATTGGAATGATTTTCCTAAGTCGTTTAGGGAAAAAGTTATGCGATACCGCGCCATTGTCTAAAATGCCGCATTTAAAAATGTGGACGTGTTCTGTGGTCAAACGGTGACATTTTCGGATAAAATGTTTTGTTGTGCACCATCTATGTGCTAATGTGAAAATTGTGGCAATGGGATGACTCGTCTATTTCAATTATTGCAAGAGTTATGCGGTACCGCGATTTTTGCCAAAACCGTATTTTTGCACGTGTGAATGTGATCTAAGATCACACGATAGCAGAGTAAGATTATCTGTTGTGTTGTGCATAAACTATGGTCACTTGCAGATGGTTCTGTGCTCAATTGCATATATAAATGCGTTTTCTGAGATTGTATAGGGTACCGCGCAAATAGTTATCACCCATTGAAAAAAATATACATTTTTTAGCTGAGGTCAAACAGTGACCCGAACTTGTGCAATCTTGGTTTGTGCATGATTCGCACCCTGTTCCGAGTATTTTTTCATCAGGAAATGTTTCTCTAAGTCAATTAGGTGAAAAGTTATGGGGTACTGCGTATTTGAGCTGTTTGACCTATTGTGACCTCTGTAGGTCAAACCGTTTAATATATTAGCGTATTACTTCATAGGCTGTGTAATGACGCCATTGGATTTATCGTGTGCAAATTTGGGTGAAATAGTTGTTACTTTGAATACGTATTTGAATACGAATACGAATACGTTGCTGTCTTCATGGACGTAGCACTCGCGGGCCTAGGCGGCGTTCAAGGCCATCCAAGGCCATCCAGCTGGCTACAAAGCTGGTCAATATGCTGCACGGCGCGCTTCCCGCTTGACATGACCTTGATAAAGACCATTATGGACCATGCCGGATCGAATGGTGAAGAAATCGCTCAGATCGATCCCATGGTTTCGGAACATGGGCTCTTCGAGAAATTTGCACGAAAAGTTTTAGGCAAATTTGGTCCACTTAAAGTGGATCAATCTGTATAAAATCCAAAAACGGCACCGTTTTGGACCACGCCGGATCAAATGGTGAAGAAATCGGCCAGATCAGTCCCATAGTTTCGGAGCATGGGCTCGTCGGGAAATTTGCACTAAACGTTTTGGTACAATTTGGTCTACTTAGAGTGGACCAATCTGTATAAAATCAAAAATGGCACCGTTTTGGACCTCGCCGGATCGAATAGTGTAGACATCTCCCAGATCGGTCCCATAGTTTCGGAGTATGCGCTCGTCGGCAACGGTTGTTGGTGGTTTTGGTCCAATGTGGTCCACTTAAGAGTAGACCAATCTGTATAAAAAAACGCACCGTTTTGGACCACGCCGGATCGAATGGTGAAGAAATCGCCCAGATCGGTTAAATGGTTTCGGAGCATGGGCTCGTCGGAAAATTTGCACTTATAGTTTTGGCCCAATTTGGTATATTTAGGGTGCACCAAACTGTATAAAATCCAAAACGGCACCATTTAAGACTGCACTCAGAATCGAATGGTGAAAACATCACTCAGATCGGTATAATAGTTTCGGAGCATCTGGTCTGCTAATCTGGTCGGTTTTTTAGACCCTCACGGCAGAAACTACCAGGGAAACTGCGGTAATAAACTGCGGTATAAGTTCAGTGAGGCTACAAGAAAAAAGAAGAGTTTATTGCCAGTACCATATCCTGGATGCTGTTTCAAGAGAAAGTAGTAGAAAAGAAAGGGAAAACTTCGATGTTTTGCTAAATCGTTTAATCGAAATGGTGGATGAAATGCGAAGTCGGGAAACCGTTTAATGGGGTAAGTCAGGATAAAAAGTTGTATCCTGACATGCTCCAAAGTCAGAATAAATTCGGATCTGGACCGATCCCATTGAAATACACATCGTTTAATTTACCCTGACAAAAAAAGTCAGGATAAGTTAAAGTTATTTGCCAATCATGTTTATCCTGACACAAAGTCAGGATAAACACGAAAAATGAACACACCTCACTTCACCTCACCTCACTTAACCCTATTTGTAACAGGCTCCTGGCTACCCCTATTTGTAACAGGGGGGCGGATTCCGCCCCCCCCCCGGAGATCTCGAGATCTACCCGTCCGATTTTCACAAATGGTTCCCCTCAACACGATCTACATTTATAAATAATAAAAAATCTAAATTTTGGATAGGGGGGCAACAGGGGGGCAAAAACGACAAACTTTAGTGGTATTTTTGATTCAACATAGCTTTCATGTTTATCGACCGATTTTAACACAACTAATAGAAATAGATAGAGATTGAATCGGAAATTGATATATGACGGTGACGTTTGAAAATTCAAAAATCATAGGCGTGTGCAGGTCACTCAATATGGGGGTGAAGTAAATGCGTAATAAAACCATTTTTTATGTTGTTTTTTTGATAAATGCAATGGTATGTGATTGAGACATTAGAAAAAACAGTTATAAATCATATTTTTTGCCATAGGCGGTACCAGGTTAGTGAAAAAGGGGGGGGGGGTAAAATTGGGAAAAATATTAACCGCAGACAAGTTGCTACCCAGCACTATAAATATGTTACTGATCATAGATAGTTCCTTTTTGCATGTTTTACTTCATCATAGGCGTATCCAGGATCCAAACTAGGGCGGCGCAAGACCTTTTGATAAGTATATTATCCGCTATTATGATACTAACTAGTCAACAGTGACTATTTCACTTACAACTTCAATTAACATTGCTTACCCCCTTTTTACCCTACCTGGACTCGCCTATTATCTTATAATCGTTCGTAGAGTAGCCTGTGGTGCGTGTTTCATCCGAAAACTGCAGTATGTTATGTCATTGTACGCCCATGCCTCTTAGTTTCCTTGCAATAATATGACCCCCTTTCTTCCATTCCTGAGCGCGCCTCTGCAAGAAAAATGACTTTATTCCCTTTTATGGTCTCATATGTGCATATATTATTATAAGCTAAACGTATATTGCGCCGTTATCGGTGGCATATCGTCATCACCATGCCAGTCACCCCCCTTTTCATGTTCCTGAACACGCCCCTGAAACTCTATATGTAATAAATTATGCAAATAATGGAAGCAGAAGCTATCTTTTACATCTTGATAGCTATAAATGCCCCTTACATTGCTCTATTGGCTTCCCGCCTAGCATTGAATACTTCCTGGAAACCCCCCTTTTTCAACCCCTGAAACCGCCTCTGCCATGCAATTTTGTATGATATTTCATTAACATCATCTAATTTGCACTTTTTGCAATCACTGTAAGCCGATGCAACTCCTTCATACTTGATGCAGTTAGGAAGAAACCGTGAAGATCGCATTTCCGTATTTTCGCCAAATGTCGCCTCCGAACCCACCCAAAACTGTGCCCTGGAACCGCCTCTGTTCAAGTTAAGAACTCAAAATTTGTACTCCAAATCCGGAGTTCAATTCTATGAAAATTCCCAAAATTTCATGGGCCTGCTCCCTGCCGTTCTGGAGATATCTGCGAAAAACATGAGGGGGGGGCGGAATCCACCCCCTGTTACAAATAGGGTTAACTTACCTCTTGGAGCCAGTTTAAATATTTATAAGGAAGTCCATCGGCCGAAATTCTCAATTGATGTTTCGGTGATTTTAAGTCATTTACAGTGATGAAGTTATTCATTTCGGTGATGGGATTAATTTATTCCCTTCACATTGAGTCCTCAGTTGAGTCAGTCTTCGTTGAATAAATTACGTCATCCATAAATATAGATTGTACTTGCAACAAGTTCAAATGGCTGTGAGTTTGCTAAATTTCTGATTGTTACGAGCGAGCGCTTCGCGCTCGCTCGTCTTTCCGTGGTATATGGGACAAATCTGAATATGAGCGGCCCGGCCCGGCCCGTGGCGACGCTTTTGAGAAGCTCATATCTCTGCAACCACACGCCCGATTGACAAGCTGACTTCTTTGCTGAGCAGCCCCATCCAACTTACCCTGTTTGCGACCAGTACCGACTCATGTGGGTGACTACGACTGCGCGTGGCGCGTGCCGCGTGAGGGGTGTTGAAAAGTGTTTTCTCGCAAAAACTCTGCAACGGCTGAGCCGATTGTGTGCAAATTTGGTGTGTGGTTAGGGACCCCTCAGCCGCCAATTTTCCACAAGACAGGGGTGGGGTGCCTCTGCACGTGCGCATGTGCACACCCCTATTTTATATCTCAGGAACGGCTGAACCGCTTGCGTTCTAATTTGGTGTGTGGTTAGGGACCTCTCAGCCGTTGCCCTTCCACAAATCAGGGGTGGAGTGCATCTGCACGTGCGCACGTGCTAACCCCTATTATATATCTCAGAAATGGCTGAGCCGATTGTGTTCAAATTTGGTATGTGGTTAAGGACCCCTCCGCCGCCGCCTACCCACAAGTCATGGGTGGGGTGCCTCTGCACGTGCGCACGTGCGCACCTTTTCATGTATCTCAGGAATTACTTGCCCGATCGGGTTGAAATTCACGATACATTTATTTCGCGCTCGCTCGTTCATCGCCAACTACGGCGCCTTACTGGTATATGGAACAAATATGGATATGAGCGGCCCGGCCCGACCCGTAGCGACGCTTTTGAGAAGCTCATATCTCTGCAACCACACGTCCGATTGAAAAGCTGACTTCTTTGCTGAGCAGCCCCATCCAACTTACCCTGTTTGAGACCGGTGCCGACTCATGTGGGTGACTACCACTGCGCGTGGCGCGTGCCGCGTGAGGGGTGTTGAAAAGTGTTTTCTCGCAACAACTCTGCAACGGCTGAGCCGATTGTGTGCAAATTTGGTGTGTGGTTAAGGACCCCTCAGCCACCAGTTTTCCACAAGTCAAAGGTGGGGTGCCTCTGCACGTGCGCATGTGCACACCCCTATTTTATATATCAGGAACGGCTGAACCGATTGCGTTCTAATTTGGTGTGTAGTTATGGACCTATCTGGATTCCCCGGACTTGGTCGTCCATCACACACTGACACTGCTCCACAAGGTCCGTCGCACTGGGCAGCCTGAGTCTCTGGCCGTCCAATTCCGTAGAAACCGCGAGCGACCTAACCACGTGCATAGCACCCGTAGAGACGACCTGCTGAGTCTCCCCAACATACGCGGCTCAGCAGCGGGTAAAAGGCAGTTCGTGTATCGTGCCGCTGACCAGTACAACTCGCTGCCACCTGAGTTTACCGCCATGCCTATCACATTGTTTAAGCGCGCATTGAAGAGGCGACTGGTGTCTGGTAACGATGACGATCGCCGCTGATGGGCTGATCTGATGTGACGCAGACTGATATGTTCATTTCGACTTTTAACTGTACTGTATGCTTGTATTTTACCCACTTCAACGCCATCATTGTGTGACTCTGTGCCAGGAATAGCCCCTTTGGCTTCGGCCATGTATAGGGGACGGCTACTACGAGGTTAATAAATAAATAAATAAATACTATCAGCCGTTGCCTTTCCACAAGTCAGGGGTGGAGTGTCTCTGCAGGTGCGCATGTGCGCACCCCTCTTCTGTATCTCAGGAACGGCTGAGCCGATTGTGTTGAAATTTGGTGTGTGGCTAGGGACCCCTCCGCCACCGCCTACCCACAAGTCATGGGTGGAGTGCCTCTGCACGTGCGCACGGGCGCACCTTTTTTGTATCTCAGGAACTACTTGCCCGATCGGGTTAAAATTCACGATACATTTATTTCGCACTCGCTCGTTCATCGCCAACTAGCCAACTAGCCATCGCCAACTCGCCAACTGCGGCGCCTTACTGGTATAATAACGTCATCAAAACGCAAAATCGTGGTTTATTGGTTTTATGATCAATGCGTCGACTTCGCCGCACTTCGATTACACGCATGCTGGACCAAGAAGCTACACGGCACACGCCATAACCTAGCGCAACGGCAAAGTTGCTTGGCTGAAGGCGAGGCGTTGAAGGAAACAATAGTTGCCCGGTGGGCTGGATTTGTTTGCCATTTTGTAAGTGTTGGTATCGTGACTCAAAATGTGATATGTTAAGAAGGTAAGTATTTGCTGTGGGGGAATATCTCTGACTCAATCGCCAAGTTTTGTTTGATCCCCATTAAATCCAAGTTTAACTCGGAGATCATGAAGTATCAACAATCATTTGCCCTGGTTGCATGACACCTCTCGTTTCTTAATTTAATCAAGTTATCTTTGTGCCAAAACACCTTTGCCTTATGTTACATGTATTTATTATTTAACCTCATTGTTTAGTTGTTTCTTTCACTGTTTTGCCCAGAGTATTTTCACAGTGCATGCTGCAAATTCAATACATATGTACCATCTACCAACTACCAGTGGGTGGCTTACATGGCATGGATGAAATCTTCTGTCATTGATTTTGGCATGCTCGCCACTGGGTGCCAAATGACCACAGTAGTCGGTGCGCCATAAGCAGGGGCGTCGACATGCGCGTCACCACCACTGGGGACACTGGACATTGTCCCTAGTAATTTTCATCCATCTCTAATATGGTCCCATGTTAATGTATACGTGCACTTGGATATTTTGTCCCCACTAACTGTCTTTATATATTTTAAGGTCATTCTTACCATGCAATGCCATAGGCCTAATGTTAAAATGTGGCATTATTGGTAGGGCCTTGGCCCTACCAGGCCTATAGAAAATGACACCCATGGCCAAAAGCCACAATAATCATGATATACTTGCCTGCGCTTTCTTTTCACATTTATAGTATAATACAAGTGAATATGCCAGGATAATGATTGCAAGTTTTGTGAAAATAATTATATGCTTCATCTGAATGGGCCGGGCGGGCCTGGGCCTCAATATGATTAATTTTACTGGGCCTGGTCGGGGCCTGGGCTTAGTGTTCATGGGCCTGGGCTGGGCCGGGCTGGGGGTTAGTGGGACCTTGGCAAACACTGGTCTCAAGATCAAATCCAACCTCCTGTTTCCCAGAATCAGATCCATTTTGACCTTACAGGTCTCCTTCAAGGTCAGATTCAATGTCAAAGGACGGGGGACACTGTAGCGCTCAAAGTTTGCGTCCGATTGCAACACAAATGGTCTCAAACGATGCCCCGTGTCCATTTCCAGGATGACAAGCATTCTTAGAGTGAATTTGTTCCCTGTGACCTTCAAGGTCAAAGGACGGGAAACGCTGTAGCGCCCAACTTTGGGCGCTAACTTGACGGTCACGGGACAAAACTCTAAGAAGGATTGTCATTCTGGAAAAGAAAAGAACGGGGGGGGGAAATCTCGTCCTTTGACGCTGAATTTGACATTAAAGCTCACGGGGCTTGACCTTGAAGGTCATGGGGCACAACTCTGAACATTCTTGAACATTCTTGAACATTTGAACATTCTTGAACATTTTTGCCTGGAACTGGGCACGAGGAATCGTTTGTCACCATTTTGTCGTGATCGGACGGTAACTTTGGGCGCTACAGCGTTCCCCGTCGTTTGACCTTGAATTTGATCTTGAAGGAGACCAGTAAGGTTAAAATGGACCTGATTTTTTAAAGCAGGAGGTTAGTTTTGACGTTAGTCCTTAGGACCAAATCGCGTAAAAATCGGTGGCCGACGTTCTGTGGAGCTGTGGACATCATGGACATTGGACATTCATCCAAGATATTTTTAGGCGCCCCGAGTTTGAAAGGTACAATACGTCGGCACCTTCAATGCCTCGCCAGGCATATTTAAAAATGTGTCACGGTTATTTCATGGGGTCCAGGCCTCTTCGTAGGCACCATCCAAGGCGCTATCGGGAGTGGGGGGAGGTGGGTAAAAGCGTGTTATTGGTTTGGAAGGTCATGGGTGCCCGGTCACCGTCGGAGGGAAGCTGAAGGCGTCAGGGTGCCATCATTCTGAGTGCGCCGGGACACCACATCGCTTTCGGGCCGGCAAGGTGCCATTCGGGGGCGGTATGATACCTTCCGAGGGTGGCAAGACGTCTTCCGAACTCCGAAGCCGGCATGTCCGAGGACTGAGGGCGGCAAAATGTCTTCCGAGGGCGGCAAAATGTTTTCCGAGGGCGACATGATGCTTTCCGAGGGCGGCATAATGCGCTGTGTGGGTAATGCGCATAATGCGCTCTGAGGGCGGCAAGATGCCTTCCGAGGGCGGCAATATGTCTCCGAAGGCGGCATGATGCCTTCCAAGAGCAGCATAATGCGCTCTGAGAGCAGCAGGATGCCTTCCGAGGGCGGCATATTGCACTCTGAGGGCGACATAATGTGCTCTGAGGGCGGTAAGATGCATTCCGAGAGGCCACACGACATCTTCCGAGGTCGACATAATGCACTTTGGGGGCGGCAAAATGTTTTCCGAGGGCGGCATAATGCTCTCTGGACTCTGAGAAGGGCATGATGCCTTCCGAGGGTGGCATAATGCGATCTGAGGGCGGCAAGATGTCTTCCGTGGGCGGCACGACGCCTTCCAAGAGCGGCATAATGCGCTCTGAGTGTGGCAGGATGCCTTCCGAGGGCGGCATATTGCGCTCTGAGGGCGGCATAATGTGCTCTGAGGGCGGCAAGATGTCTTCAGAGGGTGACAAGACATTTTCCGAGGGCGGCATAATGCACTCCAAGGGCGGCAAAATATCTTCCGAGCGCGACACGATGTTTTCGAGGGCGGCATGATGCCTTCCGAGGGCGGCATGATGCCCTCCGAGGGTGGCATAATGCCTTCCGAGGGCGGCATAATGCCTTCCGAGGGCGGCGATGTATCTTCTTTTTTATTGGCATAATGCGTTGTGAGGGCGGCAAGCTGTCTTCTGAGGGTGCCAGGGTGCCTTTCAAGAGTGCTACGACGCTGTCGGTAGACACAAGGGCGCCCTGGCGGCCTCCCGAGAACGCAACGGCGCCTTCGGCGCCGGCAAATCCTTTGCAAGAACGGCGTCGCGGCGCCTTCAGCGCCGTTTTCTAAGCCAGGGGGCTTCAGCCCCCCCTGGATCCGCCACTGGGTGACTGTGCGGTCATCGACCGAAGCTCGCTTTGCTACGGACACCTGCACCGCAGCACCACCAGTTGTGATGGATAAGACTGATCTCAGAGTCAGCTGTGACGAGGTATCCCAGGAGAGACTACAGAATAGAGCTGAATGAACGGTAAAATGTCGGGAGAAATTAACGAACGGCATCGATGAATATATCGTACCGCGCTTGCAGCTTCAGAAGAGTGAGGATGAAGTCAGGAAGTGGATTGGCAGCGGCTGACTGGGGCCGAACAAAGGGAAGCAACATAACCCACAGCGAGGGGCACATGTGTGCACGTTATCTTAAAGGGAATGTTTCACCTTTCTAAAAGTTGTCAAATATACGCTGGTGTAGTCGAAAATATGAAATAAGTGCTGCTGAAAACGATGGTGATATTTTTATCTCTAAAAATCACTTAACTTTATACAAATTAAGTTTTTTTTTAATTTGGATGATGTCATTATTGAGCTATAGAGAGCTATAGAGAAAACCTTTACGCTACCAAAATATGGGACAATCATTTCAGACAATTCTGGCGACTTAAATACAAACATTGTGGAGCTGTGTCTTCTCCCGCACAGAACACAATGACGAGTGCGAGGCATTGCGATAGCTCAATTTTTTTGTTTAAGCAATCAATCCATAACTGAGACTTCAAACAACGCGAGAAGAAGAAAAAAACATTAAACTGGACCGCAACCTATCGCGTTGGCCGTTGTTTACATCGTACTTGGTAATCCAGCCAAGGTTCGATAAATGCAGGTCGTCTGACTTCCAGGACCAACAATCTTGAAGTGGCTGTCAGCCAATCAGCGGCGGGACTTGCATAGACCCCCTTTTGCAAATTATAAATTCAACTGCTTAAAAACGGCTAAGTTTTTGGGAAAACGACCTTAGTATTTTCGACATCTCAATAACGGTCCAAGATATCTCAGTTCAATACCAATACAAAGGTGAAACATTTCCTTGGAGTAAAGGAAGTCAGACTGTGATGAAATATTGATCGCAAAGGTATAAGATAGAGATATCGGTAAGGGCTTATAACCCTATTCCCCGCGGGTGGGCAGATTCAGCCCCTCCCCCCCCCCCCCCCCGGTGGATTTCACTTGCCGCTTCTAAACTGTTAGGCCTAGCGTCCTGAAACTTTGTGACTTTTCCCAAAATTGAATGGCGCGTGTGGTGTCAAATTTTTGAAAAAATCGGTCCAGCAGAAGCGGTTCCAGGCTCCTGTTTTTGGGAGGGTGTTACGAATACGGTTTTGCGGCGCATACTTTCTTCGTGGTTTTCAGTGCAATAAACGCGTCAGAAACAATTTCAATGCAATATGCAATATGCAATATCCATATTGGTATTGTACATATTTGTGGGGCAGAGTCGCAATCAGGATAAAGAAAATGGAAGGCGATACCCACCCTCAAATTAGATCCAACTTCAAATTAGTAAGATGATAAAAGCGTTACGCGCATGGTGCCCCCCCCCCCCCCGCCCCATTCTTTTTCCTGGATCCGCCTATGCGCAATATATCAAATTTAACAAATTACAGCATATAATTCCCACATGTGACGTTTATGTCGTCCCAAACAATCACGAACAGCACATATTTTTTTATAGAAAATCCCCCCATTTTGCATTCCCTGAATACCCCTATCATTTTTTTCTTCTTCTTTTTATATATTAAAAACCAGTACATTTGAAACTCAAAAACGTTTGGGGCATGACAATCAGTCGAGCCACATCGCCGCAATGACCTTTTAAAAACACCCAAAACTTTCGATTTTGTTTGCCCCTGGCCCTTTATTTTTGAACAAAACAAAAAAATCGGGACCAAAAAGAGAGATCTTGTCATGACTCATCGAATGGCGTTTTCCCATCGAAATCGACCGAGCAGTTCTCGAGATCTCTGGGGGGGAGGGTAGAATCTGACCCCCCGCAGGTTAACGTAATTCTGGCCCCCGCAGGGAATAAGGTATCGAAAATCGAAATATCGTATCGAAAAGAGAAAAGCATGGAGGAATGAAGGAAGTGAAATAAACAAGCTTAGTGGGGCCAAAAGGGAGAGGGGAGAGGAAGAGGGGGATATAGGGAGGGAGAAAGCGCAGTAGCATCCATTTCTCCCTCCAAAACGATATTGTTTATGGCTCGCTCATAAATGTGAATATTGTTTTCTTTACATTGGTGGTGATGATGTTTTTACGTTGATAATTAAATTGTATATATATATATGCAAATAAGTTTGTAAGGTCGTCCGTCAATTAATGTCGAGTTAATATCGCATTTCTAATAACGCGTCAGAGTAAAATAGTTCCGGTGATAAACGTCAATACCATGAATTTCCTTTTGTCGGACGTTTTTCCTAGCGTCGAGACGGGATGATAGGAGAACAGAGCTGGAACTAATTGCACCGACGGACCCGGCTGGATGCGACCCAGCCGCGTAATGGTGAACGGCAGGAGGGGAGACCGGCTATCGATTCAAGGGGAGAGCGTCGTTATTGAAAGCGCTAATAAATGGCCTTTGCTGGGACTTCAATCTATTTTCCATTTCAATGCATCATTTATCCATATTGGAAGAAAAACAACTTAACTACACCTGCACAAATCCTGTCAATCAGAAACCAAGCAAAGTAAAAGAACACAACCCAAGAATACTATTCTGTAGTTTTGCTTTGGATTTGATCATGAAAGCTGAAGAATACGAAAAAAATAATCAAAGTAGCTTGGCCATAAACAGCACAGTGTTGCGTGTATATGTCGTGCTGCTAACCTGTTGTGTGCTAAACAGAGGCAAACGTGTTTAATTATAATTGAATTACTGGAAGGGATGTAATGGAAGGAGATGGCATGGAAGGGACACGGTGTAAACCGCAAATAGAAGAGCCACTGCCTAATTTTGTGTTGAGTCATTCAATCTTTCACCGAATAAGACAAAAGCAAAATAAAATATAACCATATTTTTTACCGAGCCGAATGTTTTACATTCGAGCTAAAAGATGCTGCATCACAGTTTGTTCCGTTTGTCCCACCGAAGGGCTAATTTATTCACACAAAACAACATCAATACAAATAGCATTGCACATTGTCGCACTCACATCGTCATACATCATACAGGCGTCTCGCTACAGCTCACATCTCCTCACTCTGGCACACACCACTTTAGCCTGTCTAGACAATACACTTCTCGCTTACATTGCAGTCCAGTACATGTGCAAATGAGGCGTGTGCGTGTGCGTGTGCGTGTGCGTGTGCGTGTGCGTGTGCGTGTGCGTGTGCGTGTGCGTGTGCGTGTGCGTGTGCGTGTGCGTGTGCGTGTGCGTGTGCGTGTGCGTGTGCGTGTGCGTGTGCGTGTGCGTGTGCGTGTGCGTGTGCGTGTGCGTGTGCGTGTGCGTGTGCGTGTGCGTGTGCATGTGCGTGTGAGTGTGTGTGTGTGTGTGTGTGTGTGTGTGTGTGTGTGTGTGTGTGTGTGTGTGTGTGTGTGTGTGTGTGTGTGTGTGTGTGTGTGTGTGTGTGTGTGTGTGTGTGTGTGTGTGTGTGTGTGTGTGTGTGTGTGTGTGTGTGTGTGTGTGTGTGTGTGTGAGTGTGTGTGTGTGTGTGTGTGTGTGTGTGTGTGTGTGTGTGTGTGTGTGTGTGTGTGTGTGTGTGTGTGTGTGTGTGTGTGTGTGTGTGTGTGTGTGTGTGTGTGTGTGTGTGTGTGTGTGTGTGTGTGGGGGTGTGGGTGTGTGTGTGTGTGTGTGTGTGTGTGTGTGTGTGTGTGTGTTCATGTGCATTGGCGTCAGCCACGAGTGCGTAACGCATTTAATAATTTACTAATTACGAGAGGATAACCTTTAATGTTTTCCATTTATTTGCAAGACTCTCTATCTTGTCTTTCAGTCTGCTGGCAAGCTGTTCTTTTTGTGCTTCAATTTTTAATAAATTTATCATATGAGTGGTTTCAGGTTTTTTACCGGCGTTGCAGGATATTACTGCTTTAGCTACAGTGATTATGAGTGTTTGTAATGGATCTGTTTCTTGTGGGAAGAACCATGACTGAACGTTGTGGTGAAAATGTATTTGATATTGAGTGTGCAACTTTCTATCGATATCTTGCAAAAATGGAGTAACGTTGTTAATGTTGTTCATCTGTGTTTGTATTACTTTCAGCTGTGCCGTGCTGTATGTGAGAAGCTTCAAGGGGTCTAACTGCTGTAGGTTTGCCGATTTTGTCCAATCGGCTGTGGAACTAACTAATCGTTTAACCATGACATTTTCAAGCTGTGTATAAAAGATGTAAGTCAAGTCAATCATTTGGAGTCCATCAAATTCAAGCTTCTGAATTATTTTCGTTCTTTTAATACGATCTGGTTTGTTATTCCATAGAAAACCGTATAGCATTTGTTCAATCTTTTTAATGTAAATATGTGAGGGATTCGGTAAAGCCATAAAAATATGTACGAGTTTGGACAGCAGCAACGATTTTATCACCGTTATTTTTCCAAGAGGTGTAGTATGACGTCTATTCCAGTGTGCGATCTCGTTCTCAAGAAGGATAAGCTTTCTTTCTAAATTGTTTTCCGTTATGTTGTTGATACTACGCTTAAAATATATTCCAATCATTTTTATTTAATTTACCCATTTAATTTTATTCACTAAGATATTATTAGAATGTTCTGGTGTGTTCAGTAAGCCGAGTGCCAGACATGAAGTTTTCTCCCAATTGAGCTTAAGTCCCGATTGTGCAGAAAATTTTGCCAGCTCCTCTGTAGCCCCTATTAAGAAACGCTCAGAACTGTCTAAGAACAATATTGTATTGTCTGCATATTGACTGATGCGTACTTCTGTGTTAGCACTAAGATGGATACCCGTTAGTTTATTTGAAGTTGCTATTTGTTTTGCTAGGATCAGAACAGCTATATTGAAGAGATATCCTGAGACAGGATCGCCTTGCCTTATACCTCTATGTAGGTATTTTGTTTTCACCTAAAAAGCCATTTATTAGTATACGGGAGACATTTTGTTTGTTTAAGTACATTATGTTGATTATTTCTATGAAGTTATTTCCGAAATTCAGTTCTTCTAGAACTGCTCTCACGTACAGCCATGATACCGTTTCGAAAGCAGCTTCAAAATCTGCGGCCATTATTACACCTGCTTGATTAGTCTTACTTATGTGTGATATAACATCGTACACTAGACGAATGTTCTCGCCAATATATCTTCCTTTGATATAAGCTGACTGCGATAAACTGATGATATGATCGATGACTTTCTTAAATCTGTTAGTGATGACTGTTGAAATAATTTTGTAATCAACATTTAGAAGCGATATCGGACGCCATCCTTTGAGTGAGTAAGCTGGTCGTCCTGCTTTCGGTATCAGAGTTATAATGCTTTCTCGATGTGTTGTTAGTACTTCTCCTCGTGAATAACTGAACTTGAAAGCACGGTGCAAGAAAATACCCAACTGTTTCCAAAAGCAACGGAAGAAATCTACTGAAAATCCATTACTACCTGGTGTTTTGCCTTTCTTCATATCTTGTAATGCTGTTGACAGTTTTTGGAGGGTGAGTTCTGCATCTAACGCGTCTTTTTCGTCTTCGGTCAATTTTTCTGTAATGTCCCTTCGAATAAAATCTAAGTCAAAATCAACAGCATGCTGAACAGAGTATTTCTCCTGAAGGGTCTTAGTGAACAGCGACAAAATCGCGTCTGATTTAATTATTGTTTGGCCTTCATTTTGTAAATATTGTATGGAATTTTTGGCAATGTTTCTTTTTTCCAACGATAAAAAATATTTGGAACTTCTTTCGCCTTCGTCATGTCACTGCGTTCTAGATCGTATGATTAACCCTTCTATATGTGGTTGCCTATGATTTTTTAGTTCTTCCTTAGCTTTACATAGGAGTTGCGCATTTGTATCGCATTTATCGTTATGAAATATGTTAAATGCTGTTTGTACTTTATTTGTTAATTCTGTATCTTTCAATCGTCACTTACGAGCCTTTCTTTTACAATATTTCACTGTTTCTCCTCTGATAAGCATAATAAGCGTTTCATAGAAAAGACTGTCTTCAATTGTAAATTGTACAGAGTGGTAATTACTGTCGTCCGTTACGTATTCCTCATCATATACTGGGACAGCATATTGGAATACTGTACTTTTTACGGTTGTTTTTATTATGTTTATGTATTCAGAATCTCGCAAGACGGATTCGTTAAATTTCCAGATTCCCGGACCTTTTTAAACCTCTGTTAGTTGCATTTTAATAACTACTAAACAGTGATCTGTCCTATAACCTGGCTTGATTGTGACGTCCCGCACAGAAGATATCAGCTGGGCGTTTTCAAAGATCATGTCTAATCTGCCGCATTTAAGAGGATTATTTCGCGTCCAAGTATATTCGAATTTCTCCGGGTTCCTTAATCTCCAGATAAGTGCGTTGTCATTCCAGACAAGTGCGTTGTCATTTATGAAGTTAGTGAAGGCTCGTTTTGCGTTTGTATTATATTCACGAGCGTAATTGAAAAAATCAACATTAGGGTGGATAACAAAGTTGAAATCACCACCTATAATCGTGTGATCGGTGTTGAAAGACTCTAAATAACTCTTAAGTGTGCGGTAGAATTCTGGATCATCTTCATTCGGCCCATAAACATTTGCCAATAAGTATGTCTGTGTACCTAACTTACAAATGACGATTATGAAGTTTCCGCAATCAGCGTGTTTTACCTGAAATAGTTCGTGCTGTAGTGTATGTTTCAACATGATACTAACTCCTCGGCTACGATTCGTGTGGCATGAATGATAACTTTTCCCTTTCCACAAACTGTTAAAGTATTTAAATGAATTTTGGGGAATTTTGCATAACAGTTTTTTGCGTTGTAACGAAATTATTGCTATCGGCAAATAACTTAAGCTAGTTCATCGAATATAAATCCTGTCCATGCAGCTATAGAAGGGATTATAGTATCCTTTGCCACAGTCTGCCCGCCAGGGGCAGATTTCTAGCCGTTTTGTTTTTGTTGGGGGGGTCCCCCAACAAAAACTTTTAGCGTATTTCCAAAAAGTTGTTGAGTGGGGGGGGGCTAGCGGGCCGTCAGCCGTCACAGCGAAAAGTTGTTGACCGGGGGGGGGGGTGTGGGGGGGGGGGGGGGGGGGGGTAGCGCGTCGTTAACCCGCGCCCCGCTGGGATATTCAGCCGAACACTGAGGGCATATTCTGCTCACTCGTTATCTTCCGAACCAATAACCGCAACGAGACTTGAACCACAAGGCGGCAATCGAAAGCTCTTAATGAGACACATCTCAAGCATACGCGAAATTGTCAAAATAATGTCTCATTTCAGGTCACGGTCAGGTGAAAGGTCAAAATCGAGGTATTTGGGTTGATGGGTCATACTTTTCATTTAAAGCCTTAGATTGCGACATTATGACACAAATGCTCTCAGAGGTATAATACATATCCCGCATAAGCGAAATTGAGATTGTAATAATATATCAAGGTCAGGTCAATATATCAAGGTCAGGTCACAAAAGGTCACTATTGGCAACAAGTCTACGAAAGTCATGCGACACATGTTTTATGGGTTATTTTACACGTATAATTCGATAGTAGTAGCCATTTTTTACACCATGACCCCATATGTTGGCCCCTAGGTGAAGTTCAGATCAAGGTCAGGTCGCACAGGGTCAACATTTGAAATTGATTAATTTAAATAAAGAAGGCATGTTTCTAGACCAGTTTTGTCTCAGAAATGCAGAGGTGGTATTTATTTATCTGTATTTGGTCAGAAAAGCCATAAAATGCAATTATAAAACTGACTTCATGCTTAGGGAGCCATAAGTCAGTCAGAAATAAATATATTGCTTTGAAATTTGGTATGGGTATTTTTCATACTTGCCTTTCCAATATATATTCCGTTTTTTATATTTTTGAAAATGTTGACTTTGTGGAAATTGTCACACAAAAATGTTTGTATTTGTGGGGGCAAAAACTCAAACTTTTGAAGATGCCAGATAGTCATTTTGAAGAAAATGTCATTCCTTTCTTGTGGCGTTTTGTATTTGCAATTTGCTTTAAAACTAGATATTCTGCGATTTTTCAAACATTTATCATTTTTTCACCAACAATGGCATGACATGACGTCACTAAAACGTCATTACCTCCCAAACTACCTCACTAACTTTAATACAATTTTGAGAGAAGACGTATAATTGATGCAGCATAAGGTATTGGAAGTGTCTCACGCCGATATATATCATAGTTTTCAAGTTATTTAGATAATACGGGAGGGGGAGGCAGATCCCCCCCCCCCCCCCCTCCACCGGGGCGCTGGATAGCCCGTCAGCAACTGTACGTCCGGCCGTTTTTGTTTTTGTGGGGGGGGGATCATGGTTTCAGGACCTTTGGGGGGCCATGGCTCCTTGCCTCCCCCCCTGGATCCGCCCCTGCTGCCCGCGTTGTGATCGCGGAGTCAGTCAGCTACAGTCAGCGTTAGCCAGGGATGCAGCTCTTCACTCCCAGCCGACTCCCCGGCCATCCGGCAGCCGACACCCCCGGCCAGCGGCAGCCGACACCCCCGGCCAGCGGCAGCCGACATCCCCGGCCAGCGGCAGCCGACACCTCCGGCCAGCGGCAGTCGACACCCCCGGCCAGCGGCAGCCGACATCCCCGGCCAGCGGCAGCCGACACCCCCGGCCAGCGGCAGCCGACACCCCGGTACGGCCAGCGGCGGTCGACACCCCGGTCCGGCCAGCGCGGCGGCAGTCGACACACCGGTCCGGCCAGCGGCCGACACCCCCGGCCAGCGGCGGCCGACACCCCCGGCCAGCGGCGGCCGACACACCGGTCCGGCCAGCGGCGGCCGTCACACCGGTCCGGCAAGCGGCGGCCGACACCCCGGTCGGGTATAATTGCGTTATCAGACCGAGTGTCGCACGCTCGCCGCGCCGTGTCGCTGCCGGCCGTGAAATCCAATTAGTGTCGCGTAGTTGTCGGCCCGACTGGCGATAATCGCCGCCCGCTCCAACCGCTTGCTCGGAGGCACTCGGAGACAGTGTGTGAGCTGTGCCGGGATGACTCGGAGTCAGTATGACCCGTCCGAGTACGAGTCATTGCAACCTGTCCAGAATGATTTGAAGTCAGTGTGACTTGTTAACCCGCGAGTTACTGGGGGCTATTTTTTGCCCCCCCTCCCGTTAATTTGCAATAACTCCTAAACAAACACCGGTATCGTCACCAAACTTGCAGTACCTTCTCTCACATCAATTCTACACATGTTGGCAAAAGGAAAAATATGATGCTATGATAGGTCAACCGGGAATGACGTCAGAGTGACGTCATGTTCTTCGGTTTTTGTTGCAAAATAATGGTTTGCGGAAAATGCTGTCAAAGGTACGATATTTGAGATAAGCTAAATTGCTTTAAATCAAATTACTGACAATACACCTGGATATCAAACTGCTATCTCGGATTTTTGAGATTTTGTGAAATTCAAAATTTTGAGAAATCCATTTTTTTTAAACAAAATTTTCAAGAAAAAATCAGAGTTATCCAAAAACCGGAATATATGTGATTGAGACGTATGCGGTGAATATGTGTACTAAATTTCAAGTCGATATCTTTAAAAATGACCGAGTTATGACCTTTAAATGACAAAAATCGGCCACTTCTCACAGCATTACTATGCATAAAAACGCATTTCCATTTTTGTTTTTTACTTCTATTTATATTGAACAAACAATGTTCTAAGGTCATTTTTCGCGTTCTAGACGAAAAACAAACCCATAAGCATGTGTTACAACGCCTAATGACCGTAATCTGCAGTTTGACCTCGTGACCTCGGATGACCTTGACCTGACCCAAGGTCATAAACAGCTAAGAAAGGTACTTAGAAGTGTCAGACACACGAATCATACCGATTTATTGACAGCTTATGCGTTTAATATCGCAATTTTGCGTGACAATTCCATCCATCGAGACCTTTTGACACGGTCAAACATTTTGTACTTGACCTGACCTGTGACATCATCGGTGACGCCGAGGTCAACAATATTATGTTTCCCTCGATAAATTTCCCAGGGCTATCGAATTCCGTTTGAATTTTTACATTCGGTCCAGCAGTTCCAGAGATCAGAGGGGGGCTAAAAATAGCCCCCCCCCCCCAGTAAGTCACGTTATGAAATATACCCCAGTAACTCGCGGGTTAATGATGGCTCAAAGTGAGTGTGGACGAAAATATGTCTTCTAATTACAAATTATGATACTGACACTAATGTCCCGCAGTCCGTATGTTCGGAACTGCTCGCATGCCATATAATGTTAATCAGGGCTATATCGGCTGGGCTTCTGTCAGCTGGTTAGAGGAACTGGAGGGAGTCAGTGACCTCCCGGCTGGTGACGCAAATGATGCATGGATTCCGTGTCCCCCGTGACCTGTGATGCACGGGTTCCGTGTCCCCGTGACCTGTGATGCACGGGTTCCGTGTCCCCCGTGACCTATGATGCACGGGTTTCGTGTCCCCCGTGACCCGTTGATGCGGCCGCCTGGCAGGTGACCGGAGAGGATCAGGCCTGCACGCGACACGGCGCACGTCCCAGCTGCAGGGGGACAAGAATAAGCTGGGTCAGCGACCCAATATGGCGTGCAGGCGATAGACCAGATCAAGCAAAAGGTGACATCGAGTTTCTTTACAATAGTTATTATCTGTATGTATCATACACAAATGATGTATCGGACTGATATTAAATCCAATTAAGTACTCCGTCCATGTTTCACTAAATGACAGCGCCTATCCTCACTACAGACAACACTGACCTAAATCGTTCCTCTACACTGACCGCTAATCATAAGTTATCCGCCAGGGGCATCCTCCCTGTGAAACCGGTTAAATGCTCCACATTCAGTTGGGCCCAAGGCATCGGCAAATCCGCCAGCCTCGCGTTCAAAATCACTCCCCCCTCAGGGCCCGTTCGACTCCGCCTGCCTCGCCTGCCCGTCCACAGCAACCCGGGGGACGGGACGGGTGCGGCCTCGCCTCGGAGAGAGGAGGGAGGAGGAGACGCGGGCCTCGCCTCGTCTCGGGAGAGGAGGGAGGAGGAGACGCGGTGCCTCGCCTCGAGGAGATGAGAGGATGGAGGAGGAGACGCGGTGCCTCGCCTCGCCTCGGGGAGAGGAGAGGAGGGAAGAGGAGACACGGTGTCTCGCCTCGCCTCGGGGAGAGGAGGGAGGAGGAGACGCGGTGCTTCGCCTCGGAGAGAAGAGGGAGGAGGAGACGCGGTGCCTCGCCTCGCCTCGCCTCGGGGAGAGGAGGGAGGAGGAGACGCGGTGCCTCGCCTCGCCTCGGGGAGAGGAGGGAGGAGGAGACGCGGTTCCTCGCCTCGGGGAGAGGAGGGAGGAGGAGACGCGGTGCCTCGCCTCGCCTCGGAGAGAAGATGGAGGAGGAGACGCGGTGCCTCGCCTCGCCTCGGGGAGAGGAGGGAGGAGGAGACGCGGTGCCTCGCCCCGCCTCGGAGAGAGGAGGGAGGAGGAGACGCGGTGTGGATACGGAACGAAAATCAGGTGCCGGTTGCTAGCAGAGGTGAAAAATCCACGAAGGCTTGCGAAACGATTACCGAAACTTAGGAAGTTCACCGAGCCTCCGAGGGTCGCAGTTCGAAGGCTTTTAATGGGGAAACGATTTATGGGTGTTGTTTTTCATCACACAAATGCAGGACAATCCATAATCATGATACACGAATTCGCCATTTTCATCCTTCAATAAGATAGCGATTGGCCGAGGCAAGCCTTTTTGCTGCAACAGCGAACACCGAATCATTTACTCCGCTCGTCTGGGCTAGGGGTATCCAATTTCATTTTTTAAATGACTTCCTGTTAGACGCAATTGCAGCTCAATTCGCAAGCTGTAGCCCGGCGCCTCGTCTCGGTAGGACACCTATCACGACTGACTGCCATCATATTTCAGCCTGGGTAACATGGTGGCATTCCAGCTGAAGTGTTTGACGCCAGTCCGCGGCACTCAACTCTCATACATCAGGTCGTTAATTCGAAATATTGAGCGGCAGACCGGGCGGAGAAATACGGTTCGCGGGGCCGTGTAATGGCAGACGGCGGCATCGTATTATAGCGGCGGGTGCAATCACCGTCCAAGAAAGGCTGCCCATGGTGAGAGAGCCGGACGAGGCATCCATCAAAGTGCCGATAGGTTCCGCGTGTGCGCCACTGCCGCCGCCACCGCCATCCATACCGGTCACCGGCGGGGCAGCGGCCTGAGAGGGCTCCTCGCCGTGTGCGGTGGGTGCTGTGGTGGCGGATTATGGGCCTGGTCACCGGCGGGGCACGCGGCCTGAAAGGGCTCCTCGTCGTGTGCGGTGGAGGGGGGGGGGGGCTGTAGGCGGGGCACGCGACCTGAGAGGGCTCCTCCTCGTGTGCGGTGGAGGGGGGGGGGGCTGTAGGCGGGGCACGCGGCCTGAGAGGGCTCCTTGTCGTGTGCGGTGGAGGGGGGGGGGGGCTGTAGGCGGGGCACGCGGCCTGATACGGCTCCTCGTCGTGTGCGGTGGAGGGGGGGGGGCTGTAGGCGTGGCACGCGGCCTGAGAGGGCTCCTCGCCGTGTGCGGTGGACGGGGGGGGGGGCTGTAGGCGGGGCACGCGGCCTGAGACGGCTCCTCGTCGTGTGCGGTGGAGGGGGGGGGGCTGTAGGCGGGGCACGCGGCCTGAGAGGGCTCCTCGCCGTGTGCGGTGGAGGGGGGGGGGCTGTAGGTGGGGCACGCGGCCTGAGACGGCTCCTCGTTGTGTGCGGTGGAGGGGGGGGGGGGGCTGTAGGCGGGGCACGCGGTCTGAGAGGGCTCCTCGCCGTGTGCGGTGGAGGGGGGGGGGACTGTAAGCGGGGCACGCGGCCTGAGACGGCTCCTCGTCGTGTGCGGTGGAGGGGGGGGGGGCTGTAGGCGGGGCACGCGGCCTGAGAGGGTTCCTCGCCGTGTGCGGTGGAGGGGGGGGGGGGGGGGCTGTAGGCGGGGCACGCGGCCTGAGAGGGCTCCTCGCCGTGTGCGGTGGAGGGGGGGGGGGGCTGTAGGCGGGGCACGCGGCCTGAGAGGGCTCCTCGCCGTGTGCGGTGGAGGGGGGGGGCTGTAGGCGGGGCACGCGGCCTGAGAGGGCTCCTCGCCGTTTGTGGTGGAGGGGGGGGGGGGGGGGCTGTAGGCGGGGCACGCGGCCTGAGACGGCTCCTCGCCGTGTGCGGTGGAGGGGGAGGGAGGGGGGGGGGGTTATGGACCGGGACGCAGCGACATTCCCGGCCCGTTAGAGCGACATTCCCGGCCCGTTAGAGCGACATGGAGACGCTATGGCGCGGTGTGGCGACGACTTTAGTGGTGCGTGCCGCCGGATTGTGGGGCTTTATGCACCTTGCGCTCGATGTAACGGGCATAGCGTAGTTCAGCCACGGCTATTGACGCTGAATACAAGATGGTCTGAGAGGAACTGGGATTGGAAACGAGTGGAAGACGACGACTGTTGGTGATGGACAGTTGGAATCATAGTTTAACATTTTTTTTAACTGGCTTTTACCAAATTATAAATAAAGCCAAAAATGAATTAGAGGCCAACACAAATAAAATAGACACTTATTTAGGAACCAGGTACTATTATTTTAATAAATGCAGCTTCTGAAAAAGCGAACTGGTTGCGCCATACTGTGAACAACAGACCGTTTGGGACCATAATTTTCGGCGATAACTTTTGAAGGAACCAATTCGGATGAAAATTTTGATTCGGAGATGGATATTTCAGACCCTGCGCCAGTTTGTATAATAAAGGTCGGTTAATATGAAAAGAAAATTTAGGGCACTTGCCATTCACTCGTAATGTTAAAACCCGCGCAGGGAATTCAATCGGTGAGTAGAGGCTATCGTGAAATGGTGCAGGTATGCTCTGATAGCATAGCTTAGCTCCGCCATGGCTGACCTTGAATCGGCGCTGTCTGACCCGTGACCGGTCGGTTGCGAGTGGTGGGCGGAGTCGAGAGCGGGACTGCAGAGCGACCAGGCGTTAACTCCTATCCGAGCTCGCATAATCTTTAACATTACGAGTGAATGGAAAGTGCCTAAATTTTCGTTTGACACTAACCAACTTGTATAATAAAAATTAGCGCAGGGCCTGAAATTTCTATCGCGATAAATTCGCTCATGCTAGTTGATGCATTCAAAAGTTATCGCCGAAAATTAGGTTCCCAAGCGATCTGCCGTTCACAGTAGTTCATATGTGTCCAATTTCCTGCCTAAAAGGTGTTCTTAGTTTTACAAGAATTGGTAGTGAATCCCTGTTAATGTACCTGACATTTGAACTCACTTTGATTTTTGACCATGCTTTAGTTTCGTATCATTGAGGGCTTTCGATTGCCGCCTTGCGCGTCGCGCTGCGATCATTGGTTCGGAAGATAACCAGGGGGCGTATAACCCCCCCCCCCCCACACACACACACACACACACAGAGACACACACACAGTCACAAAAACACACAGTCAATGGCGTTCTGCTGAGACCCCAGTAGCGGTGTCGATTTTTCAAAACGGTTGGGGGGCCGAACACCCTGGCGGATCCAACCTCTCTCCGTGGGGGGCATCTTTTTGTGGCTAAAAGGTACCCCCCCCCATTTTTTTCCTCTGCGGATTTGGGTGGGTCACCTTATTTTGGAATTCGAGCTTAAGAAATTCACTTGTCAAATTCACAAAAATTTATTTTGTGGATTTTTTCCCGAACAAAAATAATTTTTGTTTATATTTTGGGGTTCAAAATCACAAACTTTTGCGAAACCGAAATAGCCATTTTGAAAAGAAAGTCATTTACTTTCTTTTCACATTTTTTTTGTTGGGTGCAATTTGCTTTAAAAACTCTATTTTCTGCGATTGTACACACATTTCACATTTTTCCACCAAAAATGGCATGGCATGGCAAAAACAGACGAAATCTCATGAGTTTTGGAATTCTGTCGGACGGCCCCTCAAACCAACGTTTTGGGCCTGTCTGCATCCGCCAGAAGACCCGAGTCCTTACTTGGAACCCTTACTTAGTAAAACGGCAAGGTTAACCAGCCATTGACTGAGGAGGGGGGTGCAAATATCTCCCCCTGACGAATTGTCGTAATAGCTCAAAAACTAATAGCGATATCAACGTGATACTATCGGTGCCTTCTCCTACACCAATTTGACGTCTTCTGTCCATAAATGAAGATATTTTGTCGAGAAAAATCGAGTTATAACGAATTTAGTAACGTCACTACACACGAGTTTGGCGAATACAAACAAAAAATCAGCTAAACTTTAAAGGGAGCAGATCACCTTTTGATTTTGTTAGCAACAATTGATTTGGCTACCATCCGTATCCGTCATACACGGATCCGTCTTCAAACCCGTCGCGTTCTGCAGCCGAAGCCTGACTGACACCGGGACCAGATGGGCCCAGATCTAGAAGGAACTGCTCTCCGCGACGTGGACGTGCGAAAAGATGCACATGTTCCTGTCTGGACTACCGTCGTTCGAGCTTCACCTGGACCACAAGCCTCTGATCCCGCTGATAAACACGAACAATCTGGTGGACGCGCCCATCAGATGTCGGCGCATGCTCATGCGCTTGATGCGATACAACGCCAAAGCATTCTTCGTTCCAGGGAAGCAGCACCTAGTGCCCGACTTCCTCTCGCGTCATCCGCTCAAGAATCACGATGAAATCAGCGCCGTGCTGCAAGAAGACGTGCATAGATTCTGCGAGAGAATCTGCAACGATCTTCCCGCCACACCGCAGCGTCTGGTGGAGATCAGCAAGGAGCAGCAAGCGGATGAACTCCTACAGCGCGTGGTTCAGCAGACTCTCTCTGGCTGGAAGGAGGGAGCGAAGCACCACGACCTGTTGGACTACTTCGCCTCTCGAGGAGAGCTCAGCGTTCTGTACCTTACCAGTGGTGCACTGCTGATGTACGGTCGACGCATCGTCATCCCGCCTAGACTGCGAGAAGAAATGCTCACCCGACTACATAACGATCGACACTTCGGTCTCAACAAGTGTCGACAGAGGGCAGCAGAATCGATCTGGTGGCCACAGATCAGCATCGACCTGAAGAGTCATCTCGAGAACTGCTCGTTATGTCAGGTGAACGCACCCGCCTAGCACGCAGAGACACTGGTGACGACTCCGCCATCAAGACGTGGACACGTTGCAGCAGACGTCTTCCACTTCAACAACTGCAACTGGCTCGTGACAGTGGATCTCTTCAGCAGGTATCTAGAAATTCAACGCCTTCCGAGTCTTACCAGCAGCGCAGTCATCGAGCGTCTGAAGCGCCTCTTCTCCCGCCTGGGGATACCAGACCTCGTGCCGACAGACGGAGGAACGCAGTTCACATCAAGCTCGTTCGCCCACTTCACAGCATCCTACGGCTTCACACACCGCATCACGGACCCGCATACACGGTCTTCCAACGGAGCAGCCGAACGGGCCGTGATAACCGCCAAGTGGATACTTCGCCAGAAGGATCCCCACCTCGCCCTCCTCGACTACCGAACAACTCCCAGTGGAAGCAACCGGATACTCTCCAGCCCGTCTCCTGATGGGACGTGAGCTTCAGTCTCGTCTCCCCATCGCTCAGCCAGCCGGAGAAGCAACATGGCAGCACGCCAAACTCCGTGATCAGGGGAAAAAGAAGATGGGGGCGCACCTCAAATGAAGACTCGGTGCCCGTGACCTTCGACAGCTGCAGCCGTGAGATCGAGTTCGGATTAAGACGGAGAAGGAGGCAAGCTGGTCGGAGCCTGCCACCGTCGTGGAGAAGCTCTCTAGACGCGGCTACCTTGTTGAGCTAAAGGGCGCCCGCTATCGTCGCAACCGACGTCACCTAATGCTGATCTTTAATGCTGACCGTTCTGCCAACAGGGTGCCCGCTTCAGATCTCGCTGACAGTCGCCAGAGGGTGCCCGCTCCGGATGTCGCTGACAGCCGCCACAGGGTGCCCGCTCCGGATGTCGCTGACAGTCGCCAGAGGGTGCCTGCTCCGGATGTCGCTGACAGCCGCCAGAGGGAGCCCGCTCCGGATGTCGCTGACAGCCGCCAGAGGGTGCCCGCTCCGGATGTCGCTGACAGCCGCCAGAGGGTGCCCGCTCCGGATGTCGCTGACAGCCGTCAGAGGGAGCCCGCTCCGGATGTCGCTGACAGCCGCCAGAGGGTGCCCGCTCCGGATGTCGCTGTACTATGCTTATACTATGGTGTCCGCCATATGCAAGACCCTCGTACTGAAGATGGTTGGCCAATGCAGTATTACCATCTATAATTACCATGGTAAAAACGATGAGAAAACTAAGGTGACCAACGAGACGAGGGTCACTATCTTTACCAAGCCTCGAAGGGTGGTACAAGGGTTTGACTAGGGGAGTCGGGTAAAACCCTGGTGTCTTTTTCTCTCAGTGAAGTTGCCCATGTCGGTGGTGACACGAGCGCAAAGCTCGGCAAACAGTTTACTCGATTTGGTCTCATTTGGAAAGGCCCTATGACAACTTCGTGCTTCGATCGTGGGTCGTGAAGTGAGTTTGTTTCCCCAGATCAGCAGATAAAAAAAAAATCTGACCAAGTGCACAAATTAGAACAAAAAATGTTTGAAGCACAATATGTTCATCGTCGTTTTACGTGATGCGGCGTTTTCTGAAGAAAAAAATGTCAATCGATACCCAATTTTCAAGGTCTCAGTCAAAATATGCAAATACAATGCAATATTAGTACCTAAGATATAGGTATATACCATAAAACAATTTTATTGTATACATTTCCTTGATCTTGGTGGCAAAAATAGGTGTGCATTTTCTTTTCAAAAATGTGTTTTCGTTTAGGTACTTATTAATTCTTTCGAATCGTGTATTTAATTTCAGGTATTTAGGAAGGATTGCCAACATTATGGATTTGATATGTACCGTGCTTATTATCCCTCGCCCTACGGGAGCTTTTTTCACCTTCGCCCTACAGCCCCCCCCCCCCTGTTAACTTCCAAACCAAGCAACTTAGATAAATGCGGTAAGAACCAGCATGTTGTCTGTCATCAGAGGAATATAACAGTATGTGATTTTCTAGGTTTCAGGTCAACGGGTGACCTTCCAGGTCAAGTGAATGACCTCGGATTTACCACGTCCAGAACAGCGATTTTGCTCTTCAGAAAACCTCAAAATTAGAAATTGATAAATGTAAATAAAAAGGCATGTTCCTAGACCAGTTTGGGCTCCGAAATACAAAAAAAAGTAATTATTTGTTCGTATCTTGTAAAAAAAAGTCAAAAAAATTATTTGTAAAAATGACGTCATCAGTTTATTTCACTTAGGGAGCCATCACTCAGACCAAAATGAAGATATTGCTTTGAAATTTGGTGTGGGTATTGTCCATACTCGGTTCTATCACATGTATTCCGGTTTTTCTAATATCTTTGAAAATTTTGATTTTGTGGGATTTAACAAACAAAAAATTAGGAGTCAAAAACCCAACATTTTGAAAATCAGAGATCGCTATTTTAAAGAGAATGCCATTTTGTATCTTTGGTGAATTGCGTTGGCAATTTGCTTTAAAACTCTGTTTTCTACGATTTTTCAAATATTTTTCATTTTTTTACCAACATGACGTCATCAAAACATGACTATCTACCAAACTACTTAACCAATTTCAATTAAATTTATACAGCATACGTATCATTGTTTTAAACTCAGCTACCAAAAATTTCAGCAAGATGCACTGCATGTGTAAAAAGTTATTTAAGAAAAACCTCAGGGGGGCGTCAGCCCCCCCCCCCCCCCCGTAAGGCAAGGGTTATATTTGCAGATACGTGCCTCTAGGGACCAATCTAGGGGCACTTACCAACAGGTTTGTGGCTACCATTATCTTATTGTATGGTAGTCTCGTTATTCCACCTCTTCATGCAGGAAGCATGGTTGTTAAATGAGCCATAAACGGCACGACAAATATAGGCAGCATTACTGCATACTGCATGTAATAATCGGCATGTTTGTCACTCGGTGCTTACACGCTCTGCTGTTACGCCCGTCAGCTAAATGTCGCTTAACAGGATCGAAATGGTGACGATAATGGCAGCCACAACTTGTCGGTAAGTGCCCCTAGATTGGTTTACACAAGAGGACAAATGGCTTGTTTTGACCACCATAACCAATTAAATATTGGAATGTTTTGAACAAGGCCCTGTATGACTAAAGCGGGTTTCTGTTATCATTCATCACAAACTCAGACGATCCGCGAAAACGACAAAAGGGCTTCGGAAGTTCAAAATATATTTCCTAGATGGTAAACCTTATAACCGAATCTCTCCCACCCCGAGTTCGACACTTACTCCTGCAAGGCCTCCTGCAAGATATTTTGACTGGGAGGGGGGGGGGCACCCACACATTTTTTTCCGATGATAGGCTTTGGACATCCACCTGTCAAATATTGTTGTACTTTCGGGTTTCGCGTACGGCACATGAACTGTACTTGTCTGATGAATCACAAAAGTTGCATTTAATTTTATCTGTCACGCAGAAGCAGATATGAAGAGAAGAACCGGCCCCGCAATGTTTGAAGCCTTAAAATTCGCGCCGAAGGCGCGCAAATTTTTGCCTGTGCAAGTTCCCGAATTTCTTATTTTCTGAATGTATGACTGATGCTACTCAACCTTTATTCTCAGTAGGTAATCTATGCTATTTATTATTTTGTTATTACTTATCAGTAGGTATTTGTATCTTTGAACTAAGTATTGCTAGTGTCACTCATATAAAACAAGCGCAAGGTAGATGATTGGTGATCGAGGCAAACGATAAGTAGACGTATACGAGCGTTTTTATGTACAGTTACCGGCAAATATATCGCTTCAATGTAAGGAGAAGCCTATATATATATATATATATATATATATATATATATATATATATATATATATATATATATATATATATATATATATATATATATATAGGCTTCAATGTAAGGAGGGGTGGGATGCCGCCTAAGCCGGTACACTGTGCCACCTAGCAGATTCTGGACATGTAGGCTGTGCCGCATCACAAGTATGATGACAGATACACTCTAAAATATTTTACACCCTTTGGGTGTAATGATGGAGTAGCCTATAATGAGAACCCATTTACACCACTGTTACCATGCTGCAACACCCTTCGCTGCCGTAATATCCTGTACTAACACCGACTGTACCACCTGGATACACCCCTTTTACACCAACCTTACACCACATGGCTTTTTCGTACACCCGCGCTACACTCCCTATACACCCTTCATTACGCCCTTCGTACCATCCACTTACACCTTATATACACCCTTTCTACATCTCCATACACCCGTGTTACCACCATCGTACCATCCACGGAAACCTAATACACCCTTTCTACACCGCCCATTTTCGTTCCTTTTGTTGCAAACAGAAACAGAGAAAGAACGTTTTTCCTGTGTATTTATCCAACAACACCGACAGGGAGCCACGTATACGTGGCATACCGCCATCCAGCGGTGCCAGGGTCCTCCTCACCGTTTCAACCTGCGGCGGCGGCGGCGGCGCAGGTTTCACTGTATACACAATTCAACAAGTTTTCAATTCAACATGCAACAAGTTTCACTGTACAAACTTCACTTGATTGCACATTGCAAAGCATGCACACATACTCGCACAAGCCTTAAAACACCAGGCCGTGATAAATAACAGCCTTACTTACCTCTAAATCGATGCAAGCCTGCACCTGAATGTCCTGCACGCGCCGCACACGGAGTACTGTCTCAAAATGGCTGCCGCTTCGCTCGCAAAAGGTGTACAAAGGGTGTTTCTGAAACATGTCTTTGTGGTGTCGTCATGGTGTAGGCAGGGTGTAGGCTCGGTGTTTCGACAACGGCGTCCATGGTATTTTGGCAGTGTGT
>JAXIVJ010012377.1:0-37500 GCA_036785665.1 Chirona hameri
CGCTGCGATCATTGGTTCGGAAGATAACCAGGGGGGCGTTTCACCCCCCCCCCCCCAGTCAATGGCGTTCTGCTCGGACCCCAGTCAATGCCGGGTTAAGAAGACTTTAAACACTTCAAGCATTCACCTGCTGCTAGCATCGCGACAAGACGCAAAAACAACAAGCTTTAAAACGAAACAAATGCGTAAAACTCGTTAACATTTGAGTATATGAAACACTGTCATGCATTTGGTGATCATTTGTGCTTTAGGGCGCCTGAACTGCCATGGCTATATGACCCACTGCCACGTATTTGACTAACCTGGACGGATGGGCGAGATGTGGCCTCCATATCTCACGCCCCGTGGAAACCACATGGCCATGAGTTCGCCCACCAGCCGGCCGAACGCCGCGCCCATCTTGAACACGGGGATGAATATGCCGGACGGTACCGGCAGCGTCGATGCCACCACCGACATGCAAAACTGACGCACAGAAACGGAGATGATCTCTGTGAGAAACGTGACGAGCGGCACGACAAGGATGGCACGAACATGACGAGTCCGGATAGATGTGAAAGAATGCTATTGATCTTTTAAACATTGTACCAAAATGTGAGATTGTTTCATTAGTGAAAACAAAACACGAACATCACAACAATCATTTTAAATCACAATTTAGCAGCAAAGAAAGGTACAGCAGGGACACAAACAAGGAGAGCGGCCAGCAAGCCCCGCCTGAGCAGTGTTGCGGTCACCGGTGACCTTCTGATGCCGTGGGGGACCGGATGGGCGGAGTCAGACGTTTCTGGACCGACCCGACCGATCAGGGGGGGCCGCGCACCTATCGGGAGGAGCACCACCACCCAAGGAGCACAGTTAATGAGCACTATCGATGACATTGGCTCTGCGGGGGATGACAATGTGAACTCACCACTTGGAACGTGACACGACTAGCAGAATTCAGAGGCCAGGGATTTGGACGTGCAAAAGTGGACAAGCGGAACGTGGACGTTGAAAGGAAGTTTAAGTGGAAATGTGGTCGTGGAAGCCGCAGACAATGCACATTCCGGGTCTGAAAAAAAATCCGCCGATCACAAGACCAAACCAACTAAAAATACAACTAGAGCCACAATTAAATTGAATGGAAATGTGCATAGAAAGAGGGCACCCAAATGAAGAAACACTATCCATTCTGGCAGGGAGTAACAGGAGAATGACCAGCGACCCTCGCCGTAACGCGCGAAACCACAGCTGCTCAAATGAATAGGAAGATTTGCAGTCGTGAGGACCGGTGACAAGAAGCCTGAGATATGTACGTACATTGTTCACGCAGTTTACTAATGATCTTCCCTTACCACCACGTGGCGCCACGGTCGCGATAGGCACAAAACCGGTGGTTTCCCCACCGTAGGTTGATACCCATTGTGGCTGTCTGGCAGGTGCGTGACCTGGGGAGGGGAGGGAGGGAGGGAGTGCGGGGCGGTGTCGGAATGGAATGCGCCGCGACCAGGGTGGTGGTCAGGGCCGTCTGTCTCGAGGGTCAAGGGGTCACCTGTTCTGAGCTGGCAGAGATCCAACATTGGAGACTGAATAACAGTGGCCATCACATCAGACCAAATAGTTCAGTCGGTATAGCTGTCTACCCCTAGCGTATTCGTAGATCGGTCGTGGGTTCGAACCGCGCTGGTCTTCACCAGGTGCTTTTACGTGTATTTCTTTCTTAATCATGCCACGCGTCATGTGCAATGTAGAACCTCGAAATTACGAATGTAAACGTCCACCTGATGACTACGCGAAAATGCAGACAAAAGAAGTGGGCCTCGCACTGATATGTTCGCATCACACCGCTCCGTACTTCACGCTCCACAAACACACCCGGGCGGGTTTGTATCCATTATGTTAGCGACGATATCTGCGACGACATTTTCAATACCTGCGACGACAGTATGTAAAACCTTAGGTCTATGAAGCATCGCCAGGTGAGCAGCTGATAGAGCATCTGACTGGCTACGTGTTTAAATTTGACCTTGAACTTGAGATGAGGTCAAAATATCGACACTTTATTTTGTGGCGCAATGCAAATTTCTCAATCGTCGCAAGCGACACGACGGATAGCCATTTCCGAGACGACACATGTGACGACGGTATCCGTCAACTTGAGATACAAATATTCGTCTTAAAGTATAGCCCGTGCAGTGTTCTATCAATTGCACACTTAGCGATGCTTCACAGACCTATGGTTTTCTTAAAACTGGTCATCACAGACATCGTCGCTAACTTGACTAGCATTCTAGGTCTGCGTATATTTCCAACCACGATCCGCCATACAGCATCGCCACACATGCACATAGTTATTGCCCCATCGGCCTGTGTGGGTCAGACCAGGACGGAGCGGTGCAAATTCCGCCAAGTATCGGCCGGCCCCACCTCGGTGCAGGATTCAGCCAGCTATCGTTTTGCCTACCGTGGGAGGCCCAGAGCTAGGGAAGATCATTAGTAGACCGACTGTACGGTCGGTCTACTAATGATCTTCCCTGGCTCTGGGTCTCCCACGGTAGGCAAAACGATAGCTGGCTGAATCCCGCACCGAGGCGGGGCTGGACCGATTTGACAGCTCGCCCGGTGCCGGCCGATACTTGGCGAAATTTGCACCGCTCCGTCCTGGTCTGACCCACACAGGCCGATCGGGCAATAACAATGTGCATGCGTGGCGAGGCTGTGTGGCGGACCGTGGTTAGACATATACGCAGACCTAGAATGGCAAGTTAGCGACGATGTCTGTGATGACCAGTTTTAAGAAAACCGTAGGTCTGTGAAGCATCGCTAAGTGTGCAATTGATAGAACACTGCACGGGCTTTAAGACGAATATTTTTATCTCAAGTCGACGTATACCGTCGTCACAGATGTCGTCTCGGAAATGGCTATCCGTCGTGTCGCTTGCGACGATTGAGAAACTTGCATTGCGCCAAAAAATAAAGTGTCGATATTTTGACTTGATCTCAAGGTCAAGGTCAAATTTAAACACGTAGCCAGTCAGATGCTCTATCCGCTACACACATGGCGATGCTTCATAGACCTAAGGTTTTACATACTGTCGTCGCAGAGATCGTCGCTAACTTAATGGATATAAACCCGCCCGGCTGTGTTTGTGGAGCGTGAAGGACGGAGCGGCGTGATGCGAACATATCAGTGCGAGGCCCACTTCTTTTGTCTGCATTTTCGTGAAGAATCATCAGGAGGACGTTTAAATTCGTAATTTCGGGGTTGTACATTGCACATGACGCGTGGCATGATTAAGAAAGAAATACACGTAAAAGCGCCTGGTGAAGACCTACGCGGCTCGAACCCACGACCGATCTACGAATACGCTAGGGGTAGACAGCTATACCGACTGAACTATTTGGTCTGATGTGATGGCCACTGTCATTCAGTCTCCAATATTGGATCTCTGCCAGCTTAGGACAGGCGACCTCTTGACCCTCGAGACAGACGGCCCTGGCCACCACCCGGGTTGCGGCGCATTCCATTCCGACACCGCCCCGCACTCCCTCCCTCCCTCCCCCTCTCCAGGTCACACACCTGCCGGACAGCCCCAATGGGTACCAACCTACGGTGGGGAAACCACCTTGTTTGTGCCTATCGCGACCGTAGCGCCACGTGGTGGGAAGGGAAGATCATTATGAAACCGACTGTACATACATACGACGGTGATCACCGGGCTGACAGGCTGTGTCCTGGGATGTGACCACGAAGCTGTGGTTATTTTCATTTACTGACACTCAGCACGGCACGTGCTGAGTACTGCTCAGCACTGTGACGGCACGAAGCCGTGCTGTCGGAATAGGCAAGTTTGAGTCTGCTGAAAACTGACATCCCTGGGCTCCAATCTTCTCCGATGAATTGCTTTCAGGAGTCATTTAAGCCAGGGCTGCGGAGTCGACAGAATTTGAGCAATTCCGACTCTCCGACCCCGACTCCGTCTCCAACTCCGATTCCGGCCTATATCCGTTCTCCAACTGCATGCTATAAAGCAATATTTGCAATGCCATCTATTTTCTCCGTTTGTCTTTATTCTAAACAGTATTGAGAACAATGCTACGCCGCCCGAGCATGGGCGTGGTGTGCCGGCCGCGCGTCCAGCCCAGTCGCGCTCGCTTGCAGGCGGTGGAACCCACGAAACGGGCGCCGAACGGCGAGCGCAGTCCGCCGCCGCCGGCCCAGCTCGCAGCAGCTGGGCTTCAGCCCCAGCTTGTCTTCTCTGGAGCCGCTGCTGCTCCCGGATCCTGCGCTGTCTTACAGCTGGCCAGTCAGTGCGCCGCTCTCCGCCGCCTTGCCTCCGGCAGCCGAGTTTACCAGTCAGGGGTGTGGATTTCCAAAAATCATTGGGGGTGCTCAAGGGCGGATGTCGTCGTGCCATGCCCCTAAACGACTGAAATCGACCGAAAATTGACATTTCTTCTGATTTGTAATGAAATCTAAACAACTTTTACAAAGTCAAGTTTGTTATAAACATAGCTAAATGCACAAGTGAGCTAGATCCTTTGTGGTCGTGCCACATGCACTGTCCACAGTGTTTGGCTGAACACTTAAAAACTCAAAGGAAGTAATCAAGCTATAGATTCCTACGACCCTGCCATATCGGATTTCCTTTTTATATATCGGTGACCTTAGGTCAGGTCAGTTTCCTGACCTCCATTATAAGTCAACGATAAAATACACAAATGTTTTCGTATTAGAGGATACACATTAGATCAGAATAATGATTTTAAGATTATGCTATTATAGCTCATTCTTGATGACCCAAGTACAATTATTACTAGTGACCCCTACAAGATCGAGTGAGGTCATCTGAGGTGACCAGCACTTCCTTGCCAATAACTCTTGATAGCATAAAATGAAGATAAGAGCGTGAAACCGGCACCACTGTGTACGTCTCGTCGAGACGTGTCCGATATTGCGCAGCACGACATACCTGGTTCACCGCATGAACTCAAATCACATTGACCCGAGGTCAAATTTTTAATTTAACTTTGGTAACCTGGTCACCATGGTATGATTCGAATCTCCTTGACGAAACAAGCACGATGACGTTAAAATGGGCGCCATGTGAACATAAGAGTCGGTGCGTCCAAACCCCTAATCATCATCAGATGACGTTAAAATTATTGCCCTTTCTTCATCAGGCGGAAATCTACCGATAAATGAGTAAACCATAGGTTTCATTTCCCACTCATTTTCTTTCGAAAGGGGTGTAAAGTTAACGACTATTCTAGTAATCGTAAGTAATCGCCAATTGCCAAAAAGTCGACTCCGACGCCGGGCCGGAGTCGGAGTCGGTAAGATTTTAGCGACTCCGACTCCGACTCCGACTCTGGCCAAAACTGCCGACTCCGACCGACTCCGACTCCGACTTCGACTCCGACTCCGCAGCCCTGATTTAAGCTACTGTCACCTACGAGCCAGCTGTATGAAACGTCACAATTCTCTCTGTCCAAATAAATTAGAAAGATAGATATAACATGGTTGAAGGAGTTTGATGATCGACGTGTCCCGTTTCATGATCTTAATGATCTTAATCTCAACTGACAAAACATGAATTGGAACATTATGTAGGTACTTTGATATGTCTTCGAAAAGCAACGTAATTGGGAAATGTCGCTGAAAGTTCGCTAAATCATTCCATCTGTATTATTTCAGATAGGAAAAGAATCAAGGGAAAGCAGAGAGTTTAAGACAATCATGAAAGTCGGCAGATAAACGTCTAAATTATGCTTATTTTAAAAGCAATTTAAGTTTTTTTGCAATGCTTCAACTGCTTCAGTTACTTTTAAGTGCCCAGGCTTGTTATTCCGGGTCACATTTCCTCTGGTGCGAAGTGTTTTAGCTGCAAGTGAGCTTGCTAATTTTATCGAGTTGCACGCTAAGCCTTTTTCACGCCGCAGCGCTTTTGTTTCAATTCGCAACGCTCGCTAAATTTTACGAAATAGCCATTTAAATGGCAATGCCTCCGTCTTCTTGTTCAGTCATTCTGCGCCTATACGTGTCTGTAGACCAGCTCTGCGAGGTAAACAATAAATCAAGTGCGCCTCCACACCAGCCCTTTCCTGATTAGTCTGGAGAGATGTCTCTATCAGGTGCAGGTGTATCGATATCGAAGTCGCATTGAATGGGAGGGATTATTATTAAGTTACAAGGCCCGAAGCCCGATGCTTCTTTGAATGACAATGTATTTATGATGGGCGAGGTGACTGGCGCGGGATAATATACGCACAATGGACCTATAGGACCCCTAGGTATGCACAGGCACCAGCACACACGGACGCATACACACCACACAGCCACCAGCTCCCTTAGACACGCACGGACGCCGAAACACATGCTGGCAACCATTGACATAGACAGGCCTACAGGATGCAAAGATGCATCCAGGTTAACATAAACGCTTGGAACGCATGTACACAGGCACACATTGCGCACACAAAAACTTGAGAACGAAGTTACATTGTATATTTGTAGTAAATTGACAGAAATGATGAACTAATATTTCATTTTTGTAAACAGTTTTCGAATTATAATAGCTAATCAGATGATTTACATCGTAAAATGACAAATGTTACTCACTGTGACGAGAATGTAGATGCACAAGTTGACGTAGAAATTGGTATACGGGTTCGTCCAATGGAGGACCGCCTCTGCTTCGTCCACAGAAAGCTCTGTCGAAGACCACGTGAAGTTCGCGAACAGCTCCAACACCTGAAATCCGGTTAGCAGGTTTGGTGATGAACTGTTGTGGGATGCAAAAACGCCGAATTTGTGACTTATCGCCCCATGGCAAGAAAAGGGCAGCCTTCAGCTATTTGTTCAAACGCGCCCTCACAGACTCAGCACATTACGTAGCGGCTCACACAATCAACTATCCAGTGAACAAAAGGCATCACAGAACATTACAGAAGAAACTACCATGAACATACGAGTATACATAAATAGCTTTGAGTTCGCAACCAACCAGATCGTTATGCTCAGACGTTCCACCTGTATAAGTTGACTCACGGCAAGCTGACCCAGTGAATAAAACGTAATTGTAAGCTTTTCCGTATTACCTGTACCTAATTAGGTACCTTACCTATGGTAGCAGGTAGACCATAATTAGTGCGATGTGTTTGGCGTTGCAAGCAAGCAAAGAAGTTATTGTTTCTAAAATAAAATATGGCTTCATAATAATACTTCCTGGCTCCAACAAAATAGCATTAAAAGTAGTCTTGGGCGACGATGACGGAGCTGTGCCAGTCCCAGTCGCGTTCTTCGTGCCACCTATTGTGTGTATGACGAACTAGAGCTTACTGACCTGGTCGTGTGTGGTCTGGTCTGCCGCCAGGAACTGTCCCAGGCCCAGCGGAAAGGTGCCTGAAGAGATTAGCAGCGCCACTAGAAACGGGTACAGAAACCGGCTGTAACCAGATTAGAAGGGGTAAGTGTTAACGTCTGCTTCAAACTGGCGCATGCCAATCAGAACCACTGCAGGTACAGGGACCCGCAGTTGCTATGGTACACACTAAGGTCCGGCTTATCTTCTCCTCTAGCGTACGTTTGACTGCGAATTAAGAAACGACATATATGCATTCAATCCGTATTACTGAGAGCTTCACAATGATATATTGATGTATTGGCTCTCCGTATCTATTGGCTGATTTTGAGCAAAAATTAATTTCTCCCACCACAAAAAGCTGCAAATTAACTTTTGCTTAAAATCGGCCAATTGATACGGTGAGCCAATGCATCAATATATAATTTTGAAGCTCTCAGTAATGCGGTTTGAATGCATATATGTCGTTTCTTAATTCGCAGTCAAACATACGCTAGAGGAGAAGATAAGCCGGACCTTAGTACCATAGCAACTGCGGGTCCCTGTACCTACAGGGCGGACTGTGTGGTATAGGTACAGTGTCCTAAACACAATGCGGATATACCTACATCAACTACAAACAACTACATAGATCACTTCGTCGCTTCTGGTTTTACATTATGATTAATGTATCATTGAAGTCAAGTCCAAATTCCTAAAAAAATACCGTCCAAGAACGCTTTCGGACACGTGCATTGACTTTACATTGTCTTTTGACAATGCAGAATAGTTTGTTCATTGTCAATAGTTTTATTTAGTGAACAATAGTTGACGATATTGAATTTGCTAGACATTATGTGGTGGCGGCACACCAGAACACAAAAATGTACGACCGAAAATGTAGAGTCTAGTAAATAGGTGTATTAGTGAGTCTAGTAAATAGGTGGGTGGAATGTGATCAACAGCAACTAAATTGGCAACGCAATGAATTCAGGGGTTCTGACGGCATGCTTTGAAGAGGTCACTTACTTTTTGGACAAGAATCTCTTCATACACGAGTTACTCCTCATGAAAACTACATATCTCCGGTGCAACCACACGAAGAAAGCGCCGGCGAACCCAGCCACAGCCCTGTAAACAATGTGCACATCATATTATGTCAGCAGTGGTGGGCATGACCAGCAAAAGGAAGTGAACACTCAAGCATCCAATTTTACTTCACCTGATAAGAACTATGAATGAATACACAATGCAGGAATATTGTTCATTTCAAATTCCATTCTTCTTTAGATTAACTTTATTGCAGAATCCAAACTGCAGTATTATGGACATTCTGTAAATTGAAACATGTTATAGAAACGGCATGAAGCAGGATAGAAATTCGACAAATACTACCAACAACTTACCCAATTAAAGCAAACACGAACAATTCTTGTGGATCGAAAGGAAAATCCACCTTGAAATCCGTTTTGAATAAGGCAGTTATCGTTTCTGAAAGGCAGATGTGTATGTTAAATGTAACATCGATATCGATATTGTCATCGTTTCATCGATATTACATCGATATCGATTCATCGGTATTAACCAGCGTCTATAGTTCGCTTTCACAACAACATTAAACGCTTCGAGATTTTAAATCAACAAATTAAAATTCAGAATCAAGTAACTCACTGTACCCTTGAATAAAAAAGTTCCGCGTCTTTGTAAAAAAAAAACAGATTCGTTAAATTAGAGCGTCCTTGGAATAAAAGCACATCGCGGAAACCTCCAGCACTCAGTCATACCTTCATCCTCGAACCAGACCACACCTATCCATACCTTCATCCTCGAACCAGACCACACCCATCCATACCTTCATCCTCGAACCAGACCACACCTATCCATACCTTCATCCTCGAACCAGACCACACCCATCCATACCTTCATCCTCGAACCAGACCACACCTATCCATACCTTCATCCTCGAACCAGACCACACCTATCCATACCTTCATCCTCGAACCAGACAGCCAGCAGGCGGAACACCATGGCTCCGCAGACAGCTGCGAAGAAGCCGCGCCAGTAGTTTCGCACGGCGAAGTACACTGAAGTTACCTCGATGCTGAACAGCACACCTATAACACAAACAAGCGATTGACGGGTTAAAAAGGATGAAGATAGAATTAAGAGTTGCTTGAAGTCTAAGATTTTTGCAGGAGCTTGGCTTACAGGTGCGTTTGTTTTATGGCGACTCACTCGCAGTGCCTGAGTGCGTTCCAATCGCATTAACATATTGTGTTGTGCTAATCAGGGGTGAAACTTTGTATATTTTTTAGGATGCACTTGCACCCCCAATGTTGAATTTTGCATCCCCAATGTTCCTTTTGCATCCCTAATGTTGATTTGATAAGGTGGTCTCCTTAGCAAAAAGAGGCCCCTGCGGGAGGACAGGAGGCCCTTCTGTGCTTAAATGAGGCCCCTCTGCGCTTAAAGGAGGCCCCCTGTCTTAAAAGGAGGCCCCTGTGCTTGAAGGAGGTCCCTCTGTGCTTAAAGGAGCCCCCTGTGCTTAAAGGAGGCCCACATGTGCTTGAAGGAGGCCCATATGTGCTTAAATGAGGCCTCTGTGCTTGAAGGAGGCTCCTCTGTGCTTGAAGGAGGCCTTCAGCGCTTAAAGGAGCCCACTGTGCTTAAAAGAGGCCCCTATGTGCTTACAGGAGGGCCATCTGTGCATAAAAGAGGCCCCTCTGTGCTAAAAGGAGGCCCCTGTCCTTGAAGGAGGCCCCTCTGTGCTTAAAAGAGGCCATATGTGCTTAACACGCGCCCTGGAGGGCCTCCGATAAATACACGCCCGGGGGAGGGGGGGGGGGAGTGGCGAATTGCACCCCCTATAAGAGCTATAATAACGCAATTTGTAGGGTAGGGAGGCTCTGTAGGGAACTATATTTGCGAAATTTGAATGACCCTAGGTCAATATCTTCCAGGTCATATGGGGTCAAATGACAACTGTTTCCAATTTAGCACTTAGCTCCAGAAACCCCCCAAATATCTCAAGAACTATGATACCTAGGAAAAAACGGAAAAAGCAATGAAATATGCAATGGCCATGATGTCCTCACATTTTATCTCAGGTCAATAGTTAGTGCTCCAGAGGTCATCAAAGGTCAAACAGGCTATTTAGAGCAAAACAGTTTTTCGCAAATAACTTCTTGCACTAATACAGGATAAGGCAATTATTTTGACGCCATCGTGTTCGTCTTGTCGAGGCGCTTATAATCGTATTCATGTTCACTAGTTAATGTCAACTTATACAATTGACCTCAGGTCAAGGTCAAGTGGTGACCCAAGTAGGTCATATTGCATATTGGAAGACGTGTATCGATGAGACAAACACATTGACACCGGTTTCACATCTCTATATTCATTATGTCGAGAGTTATTGACAACACAAAGTGTTGATGACCTCAGATGACCTCGGCTGACCCTGTAGGGGTCCCTGACGAAATTTGCACATGGATCATAAATAATGGCCTATGATAACATGATCGAGATGGAATTGGACTAATATCATGCGTATCCTCATAATAGGAAGCATTTTAATATTTCCCCATTGAGTTATAATGGGGGAGGTCACGAAATTGACCCGACCTTAGGTCACCGATATACAAAATCCGAGATAAAATATTGTAGGTACCTATGACGACCTTATCAAGTCCTGCAAGTTTGAAACCCATCGGCCAAAAGCTGTAACTGTGGTACGACCGCAAACGTTTGGAGGTGGGGACATCAGTTGCACGTGTCCTGGTCTGGTGACCTGACCTGAGATGACTCGAAGTCAATAATTGCACGTAGTGTGGGTAGTTGAAATCCGAACAGGTATTAAAAAAATAGCGTTGCTCCGTGCTGCCGTTTTTCTGCTATCTCGAAAAATCTTAGGGGTGGGCGGATTTCGCCCCCCCCCCTCCAGGGCGCGTGTTAACCCTATTTGTAACAGGGGGGATTCCGCCCCCCGCCCCCCCCCCCCCTCATGTTTTTCGCAGATATCGCCAGAACGGTTGGGGGTAGGCCCATGCAATTTTGGGACTTTTCCCAAAACAGATTTTCACATATGGCGTCAAAATTTTGAGTTCTTAACCTAAACAGAGGCTGTTCCAGGGCACGGTTTTGGGAGGGTACGGCGGCGACATTTGGCGATAATACGGAAATGCGATATTCACGGTCTCTTCCTAACTGCCTCAAATATGAAGGAGTTACATCGGTTTACGGTGATTGAAACAAGTGCAAATTAGTTGATGTTAATGAAATATCATAAAAATTGCTTGGCAGAGCCGGTTTCAGGGGCTTGAAAAAAGGGGGGTGTTCCAGGAAGTATTCAATGCTTGGCGGGAAGCCAATAGAGCAATGTAAGGGGCATTTATAGCTATCAAGATGTAAAAGATGGCTTCTGCTTCCATTATTTGCATAATTTATTACATATAGAGTTTCAGGGGCGTGTTCAGGCACATGCAAAGGGGGATGACTGGCATGGTGATGACGACATTCCAGCGATTACGGTGCTATAGACGGTTAGCTTATAATGATATATGCGCATATGAGGCCATAAAAGAGAATAACGTCATTTTTTTTTGGCAGAGGCGCGCTCAGGAACAGAAGAAAAGGGGTCATATTATTGCAAGGAAACTAAGAGGCATGGGCCTACAATGACATACCATACTGCAGTTTTCGGATGAAACACGCAACACAGGGTACTCTACGAACGATTATAAGATAATAGGCGAGTCCAGGTAGGGTAAAAAGGGGGTAAGCAATGTGAATTGAAGTTGTAAGTGAAATAGTCACTGTTGATTAGTTAGTATCATAATAGCGGATAATATACTTATCAAAAGGTCTTGCGCCTTCCCAGTTTGGATCCTGGATACGCCTATGATGAAGAACAACATGCAAAAAGGAACTATCTACGATCAGTAACTTATTTATAGTTTTGGGTAGCAACTTGCCTGCGGTTAATATTTTTTTTCTTCAAATTTGACCTCCCTTTTTCACTAACCTGGAACCGCCTATGGCAAAACAAAATATGATTTATAACTGTTTTGTCTAATGTCACAATAACATACCATTTCATTTATAAAAAACATCAAAACATGGTATTATTACGCATTTACTTCACCCCCATATTGAGTGACCTGCACACGCCTATGATTTTTGAATTTGCAAAAGGCACCGCCAAATATCAATTTCCAATTCAATCTCTATCGATTCCCATTGGTTGTGTTAAAATCGGTTGATAAACATGACAGCTGTGTTGGATCACAAATACCACTAAAGGTTGTAGTTTTTGCCCCCTGTTGCCTATCAAAAAATTAGATTTTGTAATATTTAGAAATGTAGATCGTGTTGAGGGGAACAAAACGCCGTTTCATTTGGAAATCGGACGAGTAGATCTCGATATTTCCGGGGGACGGAATCCCCCCCCCCCCTGTTACAAATAGGGGTAGCCAGGAGCCTGTTACAAATAGGGTTAAAGGAGGCCCCTCTGAGCTTAAAGGAGGGCTCGTAAGAACACAAAGGAGGCCCTTCCGCGTGTTTCTATGTGCTTAAGAGAGGCCCTTCCGCGTGTTTAACCCGCGCCCCGGTGTGCATCTGAGACAAATTCGCCCTGGTGGGGAGGGGGGGTCAAAATTAACCCCCGCCCTCTAACTCGAAATCTAAAAGACGCGGAAAATCGTTTGAAAGCTCTTGACAAGTACATTCGAGGTTACATCACGTATTATTTGGCTCAGGTCAATATTGAGGGCATCAGAGGTCATCAAAGGTCAAATTTGCCAGTTTTAGGACTTCGCTTTGAACACCACCAAATATCTCGGTACTATGATAGCTAGGAACAAGCGGAGAAAAACAATCGACAGCTCTTGAAAACTGCAATCACTGCAGTCGAATAGGGAGAGTTCGGCAAAAAGCACACATATAGTGCATTTATCGTTAAGAAGTTCTTCAAAGTCATAAATCATTAAAGCCTTCTATTTTTCCTTGCGTAGATTTATTCCAGTACCTAACTATTCAGACTTCAGCAATTTGGGCTCATTTCTAATGGTCATACTAGTTAAATAGTTTAATTTGCATGTGGCTGTACATTTTTGTTTCGTCGTAATTGGAATTATTTGCATTATTGTTGAATTGTTGGACGTCAATTCAGGGCTTACAATTTGATGTGTGATTTTGAAGTTAAATGATTTATTCAGATAGCTACTGCAGTGCGCTGCAAAAATTATGGTATCTAAAATACTTTACGTAAAATATTGTTATGGGACAAGAAAATACAGCAGTGCTATAAAACTAATTGTACCTATGCACACCAACCTACACATGCGCTTCTAATGAAAGTGAAAAAAACGGCGCCCTTAACCCGCACCCCGCTGGGGTCACCAGCCGAACGCGCCCCGCTGGGGGGGGGGGGATTTTACCCCCCCCCCCCCCCTCCATCGTATCTTCCGAATTAATGACCGCAGCGAGACGCGCAAGGCGGCGATCGAAAGGTCTCAAGGAGATGAATCTAAAGAATGCTTAACATTTGGTTTTCAAGGTCATAGGTAAGGTCACGGTCAGGTCAAGTGTCAAATCTGAGGTATTTGAGTTTTTGGGCCACACTTCCCATTCAAAGCCTTAGATTGCGACTATTATCTCACAAGGTGCTCTCAACGGTATATTGCATCTACCGTATAAGCGAAAGTGAAATTGTAAGCAAATGTAAAAAAGGTCACTATTGGCAAGAGTCAAAAAGTCATGCAACACATGTTTTATGGGTTATTTTACACGTATAATTCGATAATAGCAGACAATGTGCACCCTGACACCATATAAGGTCAAGTTGGTTCAGGTCACATAAGGTCAAAATTTGAAATTAATTAATATAAATCAAAAAGGCATATTTCTACACCATATTTGTCTCAGAAATACAGCAGTGGCATTTATTTGTCTGTTTCTGGTCAATAAAAGCAAACAAAAACGTAACTTCAGAAAATGACGTCATGAGTTACTTATACTTGGGGGCCATAAGTCAGTAACAAATACAGATATTGCTTTGAAATGTGGTTTGGGTATCGTCCATACTTGGTTCTCTCATATATAATCCGTTTTTTAATATCTTTAACAAAACAAAACAAAATTGAGGAAGTTTTCTGATTTTATTTTTATTTTTAGGGGTCAAAAACCCCAAAGTTCGAAAATCCGAGATAAGCATTTCAAGTGAATGTCATTTCCTTTCTTTTAAAGCTTGTATTTGTAATTCGTTTTAAAATTCGATTTTCTGGGATTTGTCGTTTAATCGTTTTTCCACCAAAAATGGCATAACATGACGTCATTGCTTACATGAACTGGATCATGTAAGCAAAATTAGGAAACTCGGTGTAACACTAGATACCAAATTAACCTTTGCATCACATGTCTCTGACATAGTCAGCAGGGCCAACCGAGCACTAGGCCTCCTTACTCGTTCTTTTCAAGTCGGTACTAGCACTTCAAAATTCAACCGCAGCGCAATGCTAGCTGCGTTCTTCGCGAACGTGCGTTCGATTTTAGAATACTGTAGCGTGGTCTGGGCTTGGCGGCCAACTCCCACACGGTGCGGGTCGATCGGGTGCAGCACAAGTTCCTCATTTGGCGACTCACTCATACATCCTCCGGACAAGCTAATTCTCTCTCTTATGGTAGCCTTCTGCTCCATTTCAAATTTCCTTCCTTAGCATCACGCAGAGTGCAGCATGACCTGCTTTTCTTGAGGAACATCCTGCGGGGGAAAGTGGACTCACAGGTCCTGCTCGAGTCGTTTCCCCTGCACGTGCCGCCTCGATCGACCCGCACCGTCTCTCATTTAACTGTGTCTCGAGCACGGGTAAGAACTGTGGACTCTGGAATGTTCTGCCGGCTCCCTAGAGCAATGAATGCCATTTTAGGCAGTGCTTTTAACGCAGACATCATTTATGACAGTTTTGGAGCTTTTATAGCACAGGTGATCAAGTACGCTTTAACCCTGTAGTCTGTGACTGTAAACTTTAGGCTGTGTGATTATGTGATGTGTGTGCTGCGTTGTGTATTTATTGTTATATCTTATCTTCACGACTTCGCCTGTCAGTAAAGCGTAGCTCTGTTGGCGATCATATGAAATAAATAAAATAAAATTAAAACGTCATTATCTTCCTCAGTACTACCTCAATTTCAGTGAAATTTGGTGAAAAGACGTAACATAAGGTACTAAAAGTTTGAAGTCGTTATCTGTCATAGTTTCCAAGTTATTGAGGAAATTCGGGAGGGCGGTGGGAAGTAAAAATTACCATCACCCCAGCGGGGCGCGGGTAACACCTGACGTGAGTGGCAACACATACGTTTCTTAACGTCGGCTTACTTGCAGGCATATCAGAGGCGATGAACTGTAGGCCCCCTGACAACTTGTCAGGAGGCCCCCTGACAATTTGTCAGGAGGCCCCCCTGACAACTTGCCAGGAGGCCCCCCTGACAACTTGCCAGGAGGCCCCCCTGACAACTTGTCAGGAGGCCCCCCTGACAACTTGCCAGGAGGCCCCCCTGACAACTTGTCAGGAGGCCCCCCTGACAACTTGTCAGGAGGCCCCCTGCTGGGGCCCGGGAACAATTTCAAATTTTAAAACCAATTTAAAACCAATTCAAAAACCAATTTTTACTGGCCATCCCATTTTCCTTCGGCGGATTTCGACTTTCACTTCAACTGGAGCCCTACGGTCATAATGAATGTTAATTTTAAAACACTTCAAAATGAAAATAATATATTTGCATACTTGATAATTAGATATCACCATGATCGTAAAACAATAGAGTTTGCATTCATAATAATCTCGGACAGGTACATTTTAACAGCTTTCAACACTGGTGCCGTTTTTGCGGAAACAGATTTCGGCTCTTCTCTGAAAGATATGCCGCACCGCACGCCTGGTATCTTCCGGTTAGAACTCACGGAGTGTTGCAGGAGGATTGTGCAAAAATGCGGTGAACGCCACCGACCAGAATCAATGGTCCAGGGGAAATACGTCTGGACAGCGAAGGGCCACTATATCCGTCAAGGACAGCCGCACTGCAGATGTCTATGCACCGGGGGCCTAAGGCACCATTTTGCTGCAGAGACGGTCTTTTTTGACGGTCAGAGACGGCCTCTTCTGACGGTCAGAGACGGCCTCTTCTGACGGTCAGAGACGGTCTCTTCTGACGGTCATAGACAGTCTCTTCTGACGGTCTCTTCTGACGGTCAGAGACGGTCTCTTCTGACGGTCTGAGACGGCCTCTTCTGACATTTTGGCATAACTGAGGTCTGAGACCATCTTGGAGTAGCTTCAGGTTCACGACAAATGGTACACAAATGTAACACCCTATTGGCGCTGACTGGTATTGAGATTGCGGCCAAAATACAGAGTTCTCAAACTTCCCAATGGCCCTTACATTTAAGCACAGATGCGTCTTTTGTGTTTCTTCTGACCATGATCCAATGAAACCGTAGCAAAACTGACACAATAAACATGAAACATGCACACATCTCCCGAAGCAAATGACAGCGCTCCTCACAAAATTCCTGTAAGTCTTTCTTCTGAAGATTAACAAAATATGTGCTATGATACTCCGCTCACTCCCATCATGCCTGCCCCCGCCTTGGGGTCATTGGCAGCTAGCTCTCTGCACTTTGAAACGTCATGACCAGAGGCGGATTCATGAGGAGGCATATAGGGCCATTCCCCCCCCCCCCCCCCTAGGCGTAACCACCTTCCGAAAGTAGGCGGGAACGGAGGCACTTTGAAGTCGATTCTTTCCATGCAACGCACATAGGCGTAATGTTAAAATCCGAAAATGTTACTGGGGACTGATCCTCAGTGACCCCAGTGGTGGTTACGCGCCTGCCCCCCCCCCCCGTAACTACTTTTATAAATCGGCTGAAAATAACCACACCGGATTTTAAAGAAGATCTAAGCAACTACTCCTAAGGCAAGATTATTTTTAATCATTTATTAATGCACTATGGAGCAAAAACCCGATGAGTGATTAACGCAACTTAACGGACGCGTGCAAGGGTAATTGTCGAAAATACCTACATCTAAAATCAACATGTTTTGTTTTCGATTGATAGTATACCGGACTATTACGATTAATAAACTCTGAACTGAGTCGACGTAAAATTGGTTCAGGAGTTTTTTAAGACCAAGGTTCAGGAGTCTTTTAAAACTAGTGCAGGAGTCTTTTAAGTTAGCATCGAACCACTGCCTTCAGATACTCAGGAATGAATGAGTTTTTGGGACAGTGAGCAAATTTTGCAATATATGCCACAACCCATACCATTCACATATTTGTCATCATAATTCAACGTTTCAAGTAATTTATTTCTGTAATGCCTAACTTCCCGTGAAGAATAACACGATTATTAGGGAATGATAAGATCAGCCCGCCAAATTTGGGGGAGAGGTATGCCCCACGGTCCGGAAGCTGGAGAGGGGAGGGCAAGCACACCTCTGTTCCCGTGCCAATCAAAAGGGCCATGGCCTTCAAAACGCCTGAAATCGGAAGAAAATTGACACATTTTTCGATTGAAAAGAAATTCCAAGGAATTCCAAGGAACCAAGGAAAAAAGTGTGTTTTAAATCACCTATTAAAGCCTAAGGAAGCGAAATCTGTCAAGCACTTATGGTAATCCGAGACATTTTGTGATTTGGCCTCTAAACCACCTATTAGTCGTTCTTAGTCCGTCCTTGATCAATGATGCATCAAGCAGACACAATTGGTAAGGCAATAGCCAATAATTGTCCCACCACCTTTGTTTTGGGCCCCATCAACGTTGTATTTGACACAAAACTTGCTCAATTTGAAAGCATTGTAACGTTAAAGAAGGGGGTTTCCAGCTAGGAACACAACAAGTCGAAACATATTATTCTCCAGCGGGGAGGGGGGGGGGGGGGCACGGGCCCGTGTACCCCCCCCCCCCCCCTTGTGTGCACCTCTAGCGATCCTGCCCCCCCCCCGTGGCGACGCCCCAGCTTTTTGCATCAGGTTTATTATACAGAACCTCGCTGTCAAAGTACAAAATAAGGTAAACATGAGTAGAAGTGTGATTTTGCAGAATTTTGCAAGACAAACTCCTACTTTCGATGTCTTATATGACAAAAATCAGATTTGTTGCGGAACGTTAAGATCAGCCACGCCAAAGTTGGGGGGGGGGCGCCGCCCCCCAGTCCCGAAGTTGGGGGGGGGGAGGGAGGGGAGGGGAGCGCCCCCTCTGCTCCCCTGTTCCCGGGCCTATGCCCCCTGACAACTTGTTACGAGGCCCCCACTACGATTTGCATCCCCAATGTCATTTCCAAAGTTACATTTCCAAAGTTTCCAAAGTTTAATTTCCAAAGGTGCTAAGTTCTCAAAGGTTTGATGCACTTGCCGTGCAACGGGTGACCTGCAGCTCCGTCAAATATCAATGTCAGAGGTGCTTCTCACCCCGTCACGGACAGTGCGCACCCAAAAAAGAGCAAAAGAACGCATCCGCCTGATGTATCTATCCCCCCCACCCAAAACAAAACATTTTGTTTTTCAGCAGCACTGCGCCCAGCTGGAAACAGGTGGCCACTCACATGCAATTGTTCTTCGCATTCGTCATACGAGCTCTGAAAAGTCACAGTCCCGCATAAAATCGCAAATTAAAAATCAAAATGCTCGTTTTGGCAGATATTTCACAGTAATGTTGATCAAGAGGAAGGCTCTCGACATTTCAGCATTTAATTTGTGCTATGCCTATGGTTGACTAGCTTGCTTAACGTCTACCAGAATTTGTGAAATAATATGACTATAATTACAAGTTCCAAAGGTCTGTGTTAAGTTGGCAGCAGATCCCCCACCACTAGTCTATTTCAAAACAAAGCATCAGCCTTGGTAAAGCCATTAGCTCACATACAAGCTACCCGCTATGCAACCGTGCAATTGATGCTCCAGTGCTCCACCTGTCTTAACTGACTAGTTAGACTAACCCGCATAACCCCAACGTAATGCGGAACATCATAATATATATTTCAATTTATTTAGAAGCACAACTGATGCTAGTAATGATCCTCACACATCCAGAACTGCTCTGTTATCACTGGAAACAAGGGCAGGCGACAGCATACGATCATAAGAGAGCTGCATACTGGTATAGTCTTTACCGTCAGTTTGTAGCGTGCCGCTAGGGGCGCTAGCGTCTGTTGCTGGTGGCGCTAGTTGTCACGTACGCTTCCTAATGCAGACACCAACAAGCAGTGGTCTTCCGCCGAGTTACAGTTTTCAATTTTCATATGCATAACAGAGAAGCAGCTCATACAGCTACAGATACAGATAAGATCACATATCGCGTTGCATTAGGCATCGCCCTCATGTATCCATGTATGGGAGGAGTTCAATCTCTCATGTATCCATGTATGGGAGGAGTTTCATCTCTCATGTATCCATGTATGGGAGGAGTTTCATCTCTCATGTATCCATGTATGGGAGGAGTTTCATCTCTCATGTATCCATGTATGGGAGGAGTTTCATCTCTCATGTATCCATTTATGGGAGGAGTTTCATCACAAGAGTTGATCGGAACAATCTAGGCATTGTCATGCCATCTTTTCACCGGAGAAGAGTGTAGTCAGCTCCAGTTAAAAGGACCCAGCAATAGGAATATCAAACAGTTAATGAGCTGCATTGACTGCACGCATCATTATCTGACAATGATAGCAGATCTTCGAAACATATTACAGGGTGTCCAACAATTGATGAGCGATTAGTGGTGCCCATGTTTCAACCGTCTCCCACGACCGGCGAACAAACGAAATTGTATCGAAACCTGGCTGTGGGGAATATGCACATGTCGGGTGATCACAGAACCCAGCGGCCGACCCGAGCTTAGCCGATTGAGTACGGCAGAGGTATTTTTTTCGGAGATACCCAAAGAGCCCGTACCATACCTCGTCAATGATGAATGAGTGCATCGATGCATAACCACGCGGTTGTAAATGGTCACAGGTGTCATGGCTCAGAATCAGGTCACCAGTGAATCGTATCCACCCAATGGTTATAAAACGACCGGGGTTGGGCTCAAAACAGCGATGAATTGCATATCACCAAGGCGGTCAAGCGGCCTCCTGAAAGTTCTCATCGGGGACATGACGAGCCACAGAGGCCTCTCTGACCCGTATATCGTGCCCCGCGGCCAGACAGCCTTTACCGACTACTATGCCAAGGAAGTGCTGAAAATGGCCAGAACATCAGCGATGCTGCCGAGAAAGGGAATGGCCTGCCAACCGATGCCGAACTCCTGTCTGTCATGTCTAGGACATTTTATAAAAAAACAAGACGGCGCTCTAGTCCATCGCGCAAGGAAGACCAAGCATTGGTGTCGCAGTCACTTTCGGGCTTTTGCAGAGAATCTAACCAGGCTATGGCCCTGACCTGTTACCGATCGAAAATATGTGGGCAGTCGTCAAGGACGACCCCAACAAGATGACGCCCGCTACTTCAGAGAAGGCCCTGGCACAAAACCTCCAAACGGCATGGCGGATAATCAACGCACACACATTCGGTAACCTGATGAGCGAGGTGCCGGAGCCCATGCGGGAGTGTTTCCGAGTCTGCGGGGGATACGTGGGAATAAGATCATGAACCACCCTTATTTGTTTGTTTTTATTTAACGAGAAACAACCGCTCATCAATTTAAGGACACTGTTTATTTGGACACCTTAATTATGTTTCGATCTTTTCAAACATTCATGAAGTAAACTTCATGTGAATAAAATGAAGAGCATTCGAGCGATAAGAAGACAGACAGGCTTTTTATGATACCTCTTTTTACAATTTAGTAGCTCAAAACTTAACCAAATTAGCTATAGTTAACCTTCATTACACTATTATTTACTTTCCTCGCATTGTTGGACTTTCTTGAAAGTGAGTGCAATACATTTTCTGATCACATAGTTCAACGCAAACCCCTTTCTTATATTCATAAAAATGTCAGACCTTTTGCAAGGTCACATCATCGCTATGCGAAGGAGACACAGGCGAGCGGACCATTGTTCTGCATGATAACACCAGTTATCACCAGTTGACTGGCAACAATCGCATTCCGTACCGTCCGCCGACTGTTGTGCTGGGTGTTGGAAACACTGAAGCGGATGTGGCGCGTCGAAATGGTCCATTCTCATGGTCACTTGGTTGTCTGGTCGGTTGCCGATTTCACAGCCTGACAGCACTAAACAACTGTCGTGAGCCCGCACTCCAACAGCGGTTCAAAGTTTGCCCAGCTATCCAACAGAAACCAAGTGCTAAGGCACGTAGTCGGGAACAACTTTCGCTTGTGCCAGATGCCCACTCCATCCAACCATAAAGGTTAATAATTTCAGATAAATAATAAACGGAAGAATGATGCGTAATACAATTACAGTACCCCATTGATATGTTTACAAAATTACATCAAATTACCAAGTTCGTAGCGTGTAATGCATTGTATGTTGCCTTAAAATGAAAAGAATATATCTGATATCCAAACGCCCTCACTTGGTCGTCTGTTTTATAATTGGACGACGTCAGAGCATGCTTTGCTTTGAGTGCTATTATAAGTACTTTGCATAAACATAACATGGTAAGGGATAATTCCAAATTAGCTTTAGCACTGATAATAGTTTGTCTACATTTTATTATCGACTTAATTCAAGTTCCTTGGTGTGATCTTTGGGCACAAGGCTGACCGTTCAAAGTCTGCCTTCAGGGCGATATCACAAAGCAGTAGACTCGACCAGCTCGTTTGCGAGATGTAATTGTAAAAAGTATCAACGCTGTGACGTTATTTTGACGTGAATAGTCTGCTGGTTCTTGGGATAAGAACTAAGTAGACTACTAGACAGAATATTGGCCTTCTGTGAATTGCGTTGTAACTAGTAGGTACTAGGCAGTCATGTGAAGACAGGCTGGTAAACTAGCTACCATGCATGGTGGCATGGAGACAGTTCATGTTCATGTATTGAGAGACAATCTCCGAGGTACTCGAGGCTATTACAGTCTCACTTTGCTCGTACACTTCGCTCGTTCACGTACACTCTGTCCATAAGCGCGTACACGCAGACAGAAACATACACGCACACATGCATACACACACTGAACAGACGCAACACGAGGTCTACAAATTGGGTCACAATCATACAGTGGTCACAACAAGTGATCACTATCGGTCAGGGCCCAGGTGGCTTCGTAAATGGCGGCCATGTTACAGCTTATGGTACTGTAAGCTGCTATAAATCCGGTGGTAATGAGTTATACTCGCGGGGAGCACGGCAGCAAAAATACTGTCGGCCCATCTCTGTGTGGGACATCGGTATGTACAGACTGTTGCTTTGTCTTGTACTGCGGTCACGAGTTTCCGATATGGTGGCAAGGCCGCTGACCAATGCCTCGGGCTCGCCCAGGCGGCGTACTTTGTGAACCAGACACAGTGTGTGGTACTGTACCAGGTCGCCAGCACTGAGCCAGCCCAGACCCTCCAGCAGATCCGACACATGATCGATTTGGTTTTTGCGGCCGAATTGTTTTTGCTGCATAGTTGATAACTTTTTTGACGCGAGCAAGGTTCTTCTGTGTGCCATTACCATACCATACCATATAAACGGTATCGGATCTGCGAGAGAGCTAAGGCATTGACCACGGAGAAGACGACAGAAGGTGGCAGGTAGTTCCTCAGATGTGATAGACCGATGAGGATACCAAAACAGCGCCTAATGACTGCGGACATATGCGAGTCCCAACTGAGGGTGGGATCAAAGATTATTCCGAGGTTCTTCGCTTCCGAAACGGGAAGGAGATTGTGATCGCTAAATTTTATGGCAAAACTCCAAGTAGCTCGAAACCAAAAGTCCAGAGAAGCCAGGACTTGTTCCATCTTATTTATAACGTTTTTGAATTCCGATTTCTTACCACTAACCAAAATGTGTGTGTGTCATACTGGACGACTACCGCGTCTTCGACAAACAGACTAGGGTCGTTAGTGAAGATGCAGTAAATTAGCGGGCCCAGAGCAGAGCCTTGAAAGACGCCGATGCTGTTGGGAAGCGTTGCATTTTTTTATTTATATTTCCCAAATTGTCAGTGAAGCTGACACTTTAGGTGTGATCTCGAAGGTAAGCCGAAAACTAGGATGTATCAATTTCATGTACTGCAATTTCGTCAAAAGTTTGGAATGGTCTATCACATCGAAACATTTGCTCAAGTCCAGCAGGCAGAAAGAGACATCTCTCCCCGGTCATTAGCAGAGAGGATATCGTCGGAAATGGATATGAGCGCGGTTTCCGTCGAATGTCGAGGACAAAAACCGTGCTGAGTGGGAGAAAGGAGATGATTATGGGACAGGTAATAGTAAACTTGTTGTTCTACAATTTCGGAAATCACAGGAACTATGAAGATTGACCGATAATTGGATGGATTGGATGAATCTCCGGATTTATGGATTGGAAAGATAATGGAGTGTTTCCAGGAAGAGGAGACATCAGGGAAGGAAATGCTGGAATTGACCAAATGGAGGAACACCATGCCAATTGCACCATGAGCTTGTCCATCATCACGTTTGAATTCAGCGCATATATTGTAGACATTAAACTGTTCTAAATGCAGCATGTAGGGCTCGTCTATACTGATGCGCCATCCACAAATCTGGTGTTGAAATGAAAATGTGGTAGCGTACTATGGAGACAAGTAAAATAGTAGTGGGGAAAGCTGTGCACAAGAACATAATACATAGTCGGCAAACTTAAAGTTTAGAAGTCATATAACATAGTCGATATATATTTTCCACAAAATCTTCTTCTAATCAGCACGACGAAGGACGATAAATTAAACGAAAATTAAACGATAAAAAAACGAAAGAAGAAAGGATTTTTTATTATTAATTTACCGCGTCTTTTTCATGGTTGTAAGCTTATCTATAAAATTACCTTGTGAATAATTAAATTAACTGAAATCTTAAAATTAAAGTCCAAGACCGATGCACATGTGCTTCTATGAGAGACTCTAAATATTCTTGTGATTCGCACGGGAATGGATGCCGCAAGAAAGGCAAACGAGTAATACATAGTCCAGTCTAGCGCCATCTGAAGATACTTTATAAACTGCCAAATGTGCGCGAAACGGGCGCCACGTCAAGAAACAAAACACCCATTTCGGATGAGAGCGTTCTCATTTGAATGCATTGTGAGTGGCCGCCTGGCGGAAACCCGGTCCGAGTCAGCGGTGTGTTTTGTATCGTCTTTCTCTCTCTATTCAGGTCTCTGCAGAGCGCGAAAACAGAGGTAATGATGAACAAAACTAACGTATTCGGAGTACATGCGGAGTGGTAAGTGCGGCAGGAAACACTCCCCGACGTTATCATGCTGAATTACATCATGAGAACAGTTTTTATATCGGGACTCTTTCTGATATTGTTGACTGTCTTATGGTAGCCAGCAATCGTCATTGAATTTAGTTAGTTGACTAAAGATACACAAGCTACAAATAGCCAACATAATACATAATACGGCCTTGTTATGTATTTAGTTGACTATTTATCTATCCTTCAGTAAAGTTCATGTAGAAACCAGATTAAGGCTAGCTTACATCAAGGATCCATTTTTGAAATTGCAGGTTATCAACAAAAGACACATATGTATTGACTGGTTTTGTCTGATAAATACTATGATGATATTCATTTCCAATATATTGTCATTTAATGCAAAAACAACAACAATGACCTCACAAGTTCCTCATACTTCGTGAGCCATACATCAATCAAAAATGGTGATAATATTTTGAAATTGCGCTGGTGGAGTGTCTGTACGTAGTCCTTCGTCACATATTCCGATCTTTAAAATATTTGGTTTTGCAGGTTTTTAGACAATGGACCCGATTAGCGTATTTGAGCTGCCATCACATACACCTTGAACATCATATCGGACAAGTGGTATAATTGTCCTTTTTGGTGCAGTATTTCCGTAAAAATACAAAGTTTGTGTGACTATTGTATTGCCCAATGAAACGCGGCGTTTGGCAAGCCTCCGCGGCGTGACGTCATAAGAAAGTTACGCAACGGCGGTGGCGTTCTTATACAAACAAACACAAGACTTCGATTTTGCTCCCGTTAGAGACAGCATCATGCTTTATACAGAGTCAAACATATTTATGGTCAACGCCCTGCCTGCATAACACCGCACTACGTCAACCCTAAGTCAACCCAGATATGATGTAGGAAATGTTTACTTAGCAACGGTAACTTTAACTCCCGAACGCACCGACAGCGTTCTCGGATGGCGCAAATAAGCGATGTTTATACACCCTCATTGGCTCTGGTGAGTAATACGGCCGCCGTTACCGAGAAGTCTGCAATCGACGCAAGGGCGTAACGTTTGCCAGCTGGCCGGTGGTATCATTGCGTGTGTACACAGTTTGAAGAAGGGGGAGTCAATCCTTCTATGGTTACGTAACGGGCGGAAACGGAACTTCAACGCGAATAACCAAGTAGAACATTGAACATAAGTGTTCTTGTTGCATTTTGCATTTCTTACATTATTTGAGTTATCCGTAGAAGACGAAGCTAAACATGCCGCGTCTAGACGTAGACATAAAGGATTAAAATACAAAACGAACAAACACACTATAAAACTCACAAAAGGCACACAAAGACGTCGGCGTATACGTCATAAATACACGCGCGCGCGTGTGCGAGCACGAATTTATCGATCGTATCAAATTTCGGCTTATCAGATGTGTCCGTCGCACAGAAGGCTAATTCGGTATCACGGGTGGCCATAATTACTTTTTCTGAATGAAAAAAAATGTGATGGCAGGTTTAGTTATGAACGGATTTCGAAAAATGAAATACAATTCAATAGAAAACTGCCTCGTGCATCCCATACTTGGTATACAAGAGTAAGTTGTAAAATCGGAATCGTCGCTAGGAGGATTAAATGTGGGTCTTTAGTCTGCCTATGTTGTTGCTAATGATATTTCCTACAAATGCGGTATAAGGTATACCAATTTGTGAGATGAAGAACCATAATTCAAAATCGTAGAAAGATGAGAAACATGTTTACATGTTTTTCCGAGTTCGAAGATTTCCACTGGGCCGTCGCTCGGAAAGTGGGAGGAGCTTGTGTGTGTGTGTGTGTGTGTGTGTGTGTGTGTGTGTGTGTGTGTGTGTGTGTGTGTGTGTGTGTGTGTGTGTGTGTGTGTGTGTGTGTGTGTGTGTGTGTGTGTGTGTGTGTGTGTGTGTGTGTGTGTGTGTGTGTGTGTGTGTGTGTGTGTGTGTGTCTGTGAGAAACATGTTTACATGTTTTTCCGAGTTCGAAGATTTCCACTGGGCCGTCGCTCGGAAAGTGGGAGGAGCTTGTGTGTGTGTGTGTGTGTGTGTGTGTGTGTGTGTGTGTGTGTGTGTGTGTGTGTGTGTGTGTGTGTGTGTGTGTGTGTGTGTGTGTGTGTGTGTGTGTGTGTGTGTGTGTGTGTCTGTCTGTCTGTCAGACGGAGCATATTGGTACGTGGAGCCCAAACGGCCGGGCCAATTTCGACGCGGGTAGCACCGTTCGATGCGGCAAAACGGCGGACAGATTCTGGTGCCATTTTCGGGTCAATCAATGGCACGTGGCACGTGCCAAGTGCCAAAAAGTGGGTTATATCATTTGTTGTTGTTGTCACCTACTCAGGTCACACGGTTGGTGACACAGACTTGATACTCGCAGGCCACGTGCGCGGTACAGCGGAAGCAATTCCAGTGAGGTCGCCGAACCCGAGGGGGCAAAATGTCCCACCAGGGGGTAAAACCAAATTACGATTTTAACTCCAAGGCAATGGCCCGATCGCATTGCCGACCACTAGTGAATAGGATAGTGTCCCCGAAAGTCTGATCATCATCATGGGTTGTATATTCCACCAATGAGGTGCTCTTTGATTATTGTTGTGCAATAGCGAATGCATCAAGTATTACGGAGAAGCCAACACCATTTCATATTTCAATATTTTACTCAGCGGTGGATCCATACAAATGACAAAGGGTAAATTTTCGAAGTCGATGAGCTGTGATTTTTTTTGCAATACCACCTGGAATTATGTCAAATTATATTCACATCTATCGCATGTGATATATTGCAACTCTTAAATACAGCTGTATAATCAGGGGCGTGTCAAGGCTTAGAAAATATTAGCATGGATAAATATGGATCTCATATAACAATGTCGACATTCGGCGAAACCTATGAAGAACTGGCAAAATTGAACAATTACAATTAAATCGTTCACAACCAACAGTATAACGATTTAGGATATCAGTAATTCAATCGCGACGACGCTGCGCTCAATCAGCGCTGCGATATCCCAGTGCGCTCATTCTGCGATGCGATACCCCAGTACGCTCATTTAGCGCTGCGATACCCCAGTGCGCTCATTCAGCGCTGCGATACCCCAGTACGCTCATTTAGCGCTGCGATACCCCAGTGCGCTCATTTAGCGCTGCGATACCCCAGTACGCTCATTCAGCGCTGCGATACCCCAGTGCGCTCATTCAGCGCTTCGATACCCCAGTACGCTCATTCAGCGCTGCGATACCCCAGTGCGCTCATTCAGCGCTTCGATACCCCAGTGCGCTCATTCACACTGTATTGACTACCACTGCGCGTGGCGCGTGCCGCGTGAGGGGTGTTGAAAAGTATTTTCTCCCAATAACTCCGCAACGGCTGGGCAGATAATGTGCAAATTTCGTGTGTGGTTAGGGACCCCTCAGCCGCCACTTTCACACAACTCAGGGGTGGGGTGACTGCACGTGCGCACGTGCACACCCCTATTCTATATCTCGGGAACGGATGAGCCGATTATGTTCAAATTTGGTGTGTGGTTAGAGACCTTTCTTCCGCCAGTTTCCCACAAGTCAGGGGTGGGTGCCTCTGCACGTGCGCACGTGAACACCCCTATTTTGTATCTTAGGAACGGCTGAGCCGATTGTGTTCAAATTTGATGTGTGGTTAGGGACCCCTCAGCCGCCGCCTTTCCACAAGTCAGGGGTGGGATGACTTTGCACGTGCGCACGTGCACACCCCTATTATATATCTCTGGAACGGCTGAGCCGATTGTGTTCAAATTTGGCGTATGGTTAGGGACATCTCAGCCCCCACTTTCCCACAAGTCAAAGGTGGGTGCCTCTGCACGTGCGCACGTGTGCACCCTTTTTTGTATCTCTGCAACTACTTGCCCGATCGAGTTGAAATTCCCCATACATTTCCTTCGCGCTCGCTCGTTCATCGGCAACTACGGCGCCTTACTGGTATATGATGTATCCATATATTACGTAACGCATTTTTCGTCGATTTTTAACCCCTTCCCCCAATGTCATGCTTCATAACGTTTTGCCTGACCCCCTTATATAATTACGTAACACTCAGTCTGCCCCACTCCCTTCTGTAAACAAAACACCAAAGCATGCATGATGTAGCACTAACATGGTTGCGGTGGTCAATATCATTGAATTCCAGGCCCTAAGGCTGCTAAGCAGTGCCCGTCACAGGCCCACCAACCCACAGCCCAGCCCGGCCCAGGCCCATGAACACCAAGCCCAGGCCCGGATCAGGCCCGTTCAAATTCATAATATTGAGGCCCAGGCCCGGTCCGGCCCGTTCAGATTAAGCATATCATTATTTTCACAACATTTGCAATCATTATCCTAGCATGTTTACTTGTATAATATAAATGTGAAACAATGAACCAACTATGCTAACCGAAAAAAAGCCACAGCCACAGCAACAGTGTGTTGCTGCGTAAGTGAACTGCTTGTTAAAATATTTTTGAGCTCTGACATGAGCTTGTGCGACGCGCGCATTACTTCAAAATTGTCAGGACCAGGCCCATCCAGAGCCCAGTGATTTCCTTAAAGTTGAGGCCCAGCCCAGGCCCAGCCCAGGCCCAGCCCAGGCCCAGCCCAGGCCCAGCCCAGGCCCAGCCCAGGCCCAGCCCAGGCCCAGCCCAGGCCCAGCCCAGGCCCAGCCCAGGCCCAGCCCAGGCCCAGCCCAGGCCCAGCCCAGGCCCAGCCCAGGCCCAGCCCAGGCCCAGCCCAGGCCCAGCCCAGGCCCAGCCCAGGCCCAGCCCAGGCCCAGCCCAGGCCCAGCCCAGGCCCAGCCCAGGCCCAGCCCAGGCCCAGCCCAGGCCCAGCCCAGGCCCAGCCCAGGCCCAGCCCAGGCCCAGCCCAGGCCCAGCCCAGGCCCAGCCCAGGCCCAGCCCAGGCCCAGCCCAGGCCCAGCCCAGGCCCAGCCCAGGCCCAGCCCAGGCCCAGCCCAGGCCCAGCCCAGGCCCAGCCCAGGCCCAGCCCAGGCCCAGCCCAGGCCCAGCCCAGGCCCAGCCCAGGCCCAGCCCAGGCCCAGCCCAGGCCCAGCCCAGGCCCAGCCCAGGCCCAGCCCAGGCCCAGCCCAGGCCCAGCCCAGGCCCAGCCCAGGCCCAGCCCAGGCCCAGCCCAGGCCCAGCCCAGGCCCAGCCCAGGCCCAGCCCAGGCCCAGCCCAGGCCCAGCCCAGGCCCAGCCCAGGCCCAGCCCAGGCCCAGCCCAGGCCCAGCCCAGGCCCAGCCCATGTCGAACTTTGCTGCTAAGCACCCGCATATGATTCGTAAGAGCCCGTTTTGTGTCATCTACGATTGATTTTAACTTCCTAGCGTTGCGTAACACCTATCTGAACCCCGTCCCTATGTGAAACGCTTCGTAACGTTGTTGCCAACGCTGCCTTGCCCCCTCAAGCATTACGCAATATATGAACGCCCCTAGCAGACCAGCTAACTGTAACAGACCAGTTATCTTCTCTACTGTAAAACTGGGTACTGTGGAAGCCAGCACCAATGTATCACCATTCGTATTTCGTACTGTGTAAGCCAGCACTAGGGTACTGTGTAAGCCAGCACCAATGTTTGTTATTCCTATCCGATCAGGAGCGGATAGCCGCCATAGCCCATCTTGACCGTTAGACACTCTAGCGAACTATTTTTCCATCTTGTGAAAAATAGTTGTTTGTTTATTGTTGTTCTATTTACACCAGTAAAACGACTTTTTAGGCGATGACCGAGCGAGCGCGCTCTGGTAAAGATAAAACAGGTTTGAAATATGACACGGTAAGGGAGCACACGTGGTAGTAACACAGTCGTTTTAGTCCTCCATAAAACTTGCCAGGTCTCAATTCATGCCAACATATAAATTAAGTTGTATTAAATTGTTCATGATCTCCTTTCCCAAATCCGCCAAAAGGAATTACGTCCTGAGCGCTGCATACTTCAGCGTATAAATCAATGCTTAGATTAATACAGTCATTTTTTATCAAGAATCATTTTGCAAGGATTTTTGTTCATTTCGACGTTCGCGTGTGCCAACTGCCACGCACTGTGGTACCACCTCTATCAGACCGCACCATGCCAAAAAAAAAACGATTTGATGGGGTGAAAACCCAATCTCAATCGGAGCAGTGGTTGCAAAGTTATTAGCTTCCGAAAAGCGTATGTATGGCCGGGTCGGGCAGGGCCGGGCCGCGTCGGGCCGGGTCAAATGTAAATTTGTCTAGTAAGTTGCAGAGAAACCTCACGGGCGCTTCGCGCCCGCTCGGTAATAAGACGACAGACAGAACGCAACAGTGCAAGAGAACTAGGACGTACTCGTATATCATGATAAATAAGACGAGCGACGGCAAAATATTGCCTCAGGTGAGTCAGCATTCGTAACAGCGGCGATGGATGTCAGAAATGTGCTGATCTCAGGAGAAATGCCAGTCAAACACTACACACCAGGGTGCTTAACCTCATTGCAGGGTTGAAGGCTTACTCCCCGGAAGCCAAGATAAATATCTGAATCAGAAGTGATCCGCAGGTTTGATGACTGTCAAATATGCTCAGTTGAGCTTTGTTTACATTTAGTTGAAAAGAGTTGGCGCAGAACCAGGTGCCAAGAGATGACAGCACTGTTGTCATGTGACTAACATGTGACTAATGTGACATGCGACGAAACCAGTAAGGCGCCGTAGTTGGCGATGAACGAGCGAGCGCGAAGGAAATGTATGGCGAATTTCAACTCCATTGGGCAAGTAGTTTCTGAGATACAAAAGAGTGCACGTGCGCATGTGCAGAGGCACCCCATCCCTGACTTGTGGGAAAGTGGCGGCTGAGAGGTCCCTAACCACACACCAAATTTGAACGCAATCGGCTCAGCCGTTCCTGAGATATATAATAGGGGTGTGCGCGTGCGCACGTGCAGAGGTACCCCACCCCTGACTTGTGGAAAGGTGGCGGTTGAGAAGTCCCTACCCACACACCACATTTGCACACAATCGGCCCAGCCGTTGCAGAGTTTTTGCGAGAAAACACTTTTCAACACCCCCCACGCGGCAGACGCCACGCGCAATGGTGGTCATCCATGTGAGTCGGCACTGGTCAGAAACAGGGTAGGTTAGATGAAGATACTCAGTAAATAAGTCCGCTTGTCAATTGGACTTCCGGTTGCAGAGATATACGCTTCTCAAAAGCGTCGCCACGGGCCGGGCTGGGCCGCTCATATTCAGATTTTTCCGACATGCCACGGAAGGACGAGCGAGCGCTTCGCGCTCGCTCGTAACCAGTAAGGCGCCGTAGTTGGCGATGAACGAGCGAGCGCGAAGGAAATGCATGGTGAATTTCAACTCGATAGGGCAGGTTGTTTCTGAAATGCAAAAAAGGTGCTTACGTGCGCACGTGCAGAGGCACCCCATCCCTGACTTGTGGGAAGGTGGTGGCTGAGAGGTCCCTAACCACACATAAAATTCGAACACCATCGGATCAGCCGTTCCTGAGATAGAGAATAGGGGTGTGCACGTGCGCACGCGCTGAGGCACCCCACCCCTGGCTTGTGGAAAATTGGCGGCTGAGAGGTCCCTAACCACACACCACATTTGAACGCAATCGGCTCAGCCGTTGCAGAGTTTTTTTTGCGAGAAAACACCTTTCACACCCCTCACGCGGTAAGTGCCACGCGCAGTGGTAGTCACTCACATGAGTGAGCACGGGTCTCAAACAGGGTAAGTTGGATGGGACTGCTAAGCAAAGAAGTCCGCTTGTCCATTGGATGTGCGGTTGCAGAGATATAAGCTTCTCAAAAGCGTCGCCACGGGTCGGGTCGGGTCGGGTCGGGTCGGGTCGGGCCAGGCCGGGCCGGGCCGGGCCGCTCATATTCAGATTTTTCACATATACCACGGGAAGACGAGCGAGCGCTTCGTGCTCGCTCGTAACCAGTAAGGCGCCGTAGTTGGCGATGCACGAGCGAGCGCGAAGGAAATGTATGGGGAATTTCAACTCGATCGGGCGAGTAGTTTCTGAGATACAAAGAAGGTGCACACGTGCGCACGTGCAGAGATACCCAGCTTTGACTCGGGGGAAAGATGGGGCTGAGAGGTCCCTAACCACACACCAAATTTGAACACAATCGGCTCAGCCGTTCCAGAGATATAGAAGAGGGGTGTGCACGTGCGCACGTGCAAAGCCACCCCACCCGTGACTTGTGGAAAGGCGGCGGCTGAGAGGTCTCTAACCATGCACCAAATTCGAACACAATCGGCTCAGCCGTTCCTGAGATGCAGAATAGCGGTGTGCACGTGCGCACGTGCAGAGGCACCCCACCCTTGACTTGTGGAAAGGCGGCAGCTGAGGGGTTCCTAACCACACACCAAATTCGAACACAATCGGCTCAGTAGTTCCTGAGATACAAAATAGGGATGTGCACGTGCACACGTGCAGAGGCACCCACCCCTGACTTATGGGAAACTGGTGGATGAGAGTCCCTAACTACACACCACATTTGAACACAATCGGCTCAGCCGTTCCTGAGATATTGAATAGGGGTGTACACGTGCGCACGTGCAGTCACCCCACCCCTGAATTGTGTGAAAGTGGCGGCTGAGGGGTACCTAACCACACACGAAATTGTCACGTAATCTGCCCAGCCGTTGCGGAGTTATTGCGAGAAAATACTTCGCAACACCCCTCACGCGGCACGCGCCACGCGCAGTGGTAGTCACCCACATGAGTCGGCACTGGTCTCAAACAGGGTAGGTTAGATGGGGATGCTCAGGAAAGAAGTCAGTTGTCAATCGGATGTGCGGTTGCAGAGATATGAGCTTCTCAAAAGCGTCGCCACGGGTCGGGTCGGGTCGGGCCGGACCGCTCATAATCAGATTTGTCCCATATACCACGGAAAGACGAGAGAACGCTTCGCGCTCGCTCGTAACCAGTAAGGCGCCGTAGTTGGCGATGAATGAGCGAGCGCGAAATAAATTATGGTGAATTTCAAGCCGATCGGGCAAGTAGTTCCTGAGATACACAAAGGTGCACACGTGCGCACGTGCAGAGGCACCCCACCCATGAATTGTGGGTATGCGGCGGCGGAGGGGTCTCTAACCAGTAACCATACACCAAATTTGAAGACAATCGGCTCAGCCATTCCTGAGATATAGAATAGGGGTGAGCACGTGCGCACGTGCAGAGGCACTCCGCCCCTGACTTGTGGAAAGGCAACGACTGAGAGGTCCCTAACCACACGGCACACACCAAATTAGAACGCAATCGGTTCAGCCGTTCCTGAGATATAAAATAGGGGTGTGCACGTGCGCACGTGCAGAGGCACCCCACCCCTGACTTGTGGAAAATTGGCGGCTGAGAGGTCCCTGACCACAAACCAAATTTGCACACAATCGGCTCAGCCGTTGCCGAGTTTTTGCGAGAAAACACTTTTCAACACCCCTCACGCGGCACGCGCCACGCGCAGTGGTGGTCACCCACATGAGCCGGCACTGGTTTCAAACAGGGTAGATTGGATGGGACTGCTCAGCAAAGAAGTCAGCTTGTCAATCGGACGTGCGGTTGCAGAGATATGAGCTTCTCAAAAGCGTCGCCACGGGTCGGGCCGGATCGGGCCGGGCCGGGCCGGGCCGGGCCGGGCCGCTCATATTCAGATTTTTCCCATATACCACGTAAAGACGATCGAGCGCTTCGCGCTCTCTCGTACTAAATCCATTATCATGACTACTTCTTGTCACTGACAAGCATTTGTGCATCATCAGCATATTTAATTAGTTTTAGTTAGCAGCCGAAAGGCTAAGGTAGTCAGATAATACGTTTTAGTGAAGGGATCCAAGAGAGGAGATCAATAAAACACGATATTGTTAGGAAATGGCTCCGAAATATGCCTTTTTCTCTTTTGTCAGTGAAGGTGATTGCTTTGTTCAGCTTCCCTGAAGTTTTCTAGGTCGGTTCATCACGTTTCCGTTATGTAATGCGATTCATCCTAATAAACACCAAGCGTAACGATATCCGAGTGCTCGTTCAGTACATACACCAACTCTCAAGAAACAGATGACTTTGCAGCGCATAGTCATCCTTTAAGGTAGTGAGTGAGCTATTCACTTGAATCAAGACGTTTTCATTTATACAGGTGTATAATGCAATGCTAGCTGTTTGTTTTCGACAAGTGTGGATTAAAATAAGGATCCAATAAAATATTTGATTCGATTACACTGAATGCTTCCAACTACTACGTATTCTCGTAGATAAAGGAAATTAAAGCAAATATTGAACCAAACATTTTCTAAGTATATTGATTTACCTTACATTAGAAAGTATAAGTATCATAACAAACACTGTCAAACCAAACATGCTAAACGGGAAACAAACAACACATGCGTTCATTCATTTTGTTAACGCTAAGGAAGATTAGGATTAATTCGTGGATTGCCGGGTCACCTTCCAAAAAACGATCAAACCAGTAAACGAATGCATTTTTTTGAAAACACACACTATACCAATGCTGCGGCATTTAATACAAATGTAATTGTTGGAATGCTGATTCTCGCCAGATTAAACTGGATAGTCCCTGCAATGAAGTTGCATAGCGCGCATTGCGCACATGTGGACAGGGTAAATACTGGCATCATACACACAGATCGCTTCTGAGTATTAAACGATACGCACAACGCTAACATAACATAATGTGTACTGTGCACATAACATAATGTGAGACTAACATACATCACGGCAGCCTATTTGCTTGATGTTTCTCGGGCTGTCACCACCGCTCCGACAAAACACACCGCCGCCACTAGCGCTCCGAACGCCGCCAGGACGGTCGCCGCCACCGGGAAGCTGTAGAGATCCGTGATGTACCCTCCCAGAGTCGGGCCGACCACATTCCCCACCGAGAACATAGCCCCAAACACGGCCGAAACGAACGCCTGGGTCGAGAGGTTGTTCTCCATGCCATGCGTCACGCACACGTGCATCATGCGGCTCATGATCGGAATGTAGGCACCGCCAATGGCCGTCTCTCGCACTACCATGCCGAGCCCGAGCAGCCACCAGGCGGGCTTCAGGCCGACCAGCAGCGGCGACGGCGGCATCAGCAGGATGCCGATGGCGCCCACCAGAAGACATGGCGCCGTCAGGATGTACGTGTTGGAGACGCGGTCGGAAATCCTTCCCCAGGCTAGGCTGGACACCGTGTAGCAGCCGGCCGAGACGAGGAAGAAAAGGCCGAGCTGGGCAGGAGTAATGCCGAGGGCACTGCGCACGTACGGCTCGATGTTGGGGTCCAGCGCGGTGAAATACATGGCCACCACGAACACCACGGCGCAGCAGAGCCAGTTCTCCGCCGCGCTGAGGAAGCGGAGGAGCCGCGCACCGGACGGTCTCCGTGCCGCTCCCGCCCCCGCCCCCGCCGCGGCGGCGTCCTCGACAACAGGCATCAGCCAAAGGCTGATCACAGCGGTGACTAACATCGCACAGCCCAGAGCGTAGAACGGCGCCCCATAGCCACCCACCTGATACAACCCTCCCCCGAGCGCCGGGCCTAGGGACAGCCCCAGCCCAGCCAACGTCTCGGACACACTCATGGCCGTGTTGGGGTTGGTCGGAAACTGGTTGATGATGATGGCTCTGGCGGCCGTGTGCATCGCGGCTGTGCCGACCGCCTCCAGCGCGCGGCATGTCAAACAAGCCGCGATGAACGCCGTCGAGTCGGGGATGAGCGGGAGCACGCCAAACACGACCGTAGCAACACCAGCCACAGCCAGACCGACGTTGTAGAGTCGCGTGACGCCGACAATCGGAGCCAGCCGGCCCATCACTGGGAACGCCAGCAGCTGGGAGAGCGCGTAGCAGCTGAACACGGCGCCCGAGTAGGTCTGCGGCAGGCCGCGCCGGTGCGCCTCGTGCGGGAAGAACGGGATCATGACGGCGATGCAGCAGCCGGCCAGCAGACCGCCCGCGGAGAGGCTGCCCAGGATCCGACGCTGCCGGCCGTTCAGACGATGGGCGGCCGCGGCTGAACTGGTGGTGGCATCGGAGGCGTTTTTGGCAGCAGCTGGGCTGATTTTGTCACTGCTGATGGTCTCTTTGATCAGGTGATCCGTCTCTGATCCGACGCTGGCCGGAATGCGCCGCGAGGCGGCACTCTGGCAGCCCATGGTCCACTCCCTTCACTACCACCGAAATCCGCCTGCCAGACCGCACCACGCCACCACAACGTGGCTCACTGCTCAGGGCCCCGCGCTCCGCCGCACACCCGGCCTGGCTCGCCCTCGGCTCGGCACTGCGCCGCGGCCGGCGCAGCTCCCCACACTGTCCTGGCCCGGCCGGTCCTGCCCGGGCCAACCCGCAGGCAGGCGGGGCGAGGACAGCTGTCCTGCGGGCCGGCCCCGGGAGACGCTTGGCATAGCAGAAACCGGCTGCCACGCGCGTGCCGAGCAGATTTCAGGAAACCACGGGCAGGCACGTGGCTTTCAGTAACAGATATGAATATCCTCTTGAGTCCATTGGTACACTGGAGTGTACCTAATTTTTCTGGCTGAATAATTCCTACCCGAATACGTTGCCAGGTTTTGACATGCGTTAACAGACTTTTCAGGTTTACCAGAGTATGCAGTATGCACAATATTGAAGCGTCGATCGACTCTTGCTGGTAAGAGCCCTTTATTATTTTTGCATTTTTGTATAACTTCCACATGCCCTATTTACATGATTTTGTGTTGTTACCGCCATATATGCTTGTTTATTGTTATTTCCATGTTTTTGCCAATTATAAATATAGGAGAATTGATAAGATTACGCACATTTGAACGTCATTGAGTCCATTTGTACACTGAAGTGTAC
>JAXIVJ010012378.1:5000-40547 GCA_036785665.1 Chirona hameri
CGGTACGGTAAATCCCTAATCGAAACGCCAGCGTGCATATCATGGGTGGAGTGGAGTCGCTTACGATGCATACCTATTTATTCGTATGATTGTTGAAATCTCACCGAGCTCTGCCGTACACACAACAGGTATTTACCATGATCATACATTGATACATATTCAATTAAGCTTTGTGCGTAGCGGAACAACGATTGTTGACGTTTCGTATTATTTTTTCTTCTTCTGGGAAGTTACATCCGTTTGTGCTTCGCCCCGTCTTTTATTAGATACAAAATGTGATACGGCAAAAAAGCCGCCTGACGGCGCTTCGAACCCGTAATCTTCGGATAATTAAACCATTTTGATCAGCGCCTATAACCACTCAGCCAGCGTTGGCCGTTGCGACCATATTAGTTACTGATTAAACTTTTTTGGAACGATTCAATCATGATTCATTTTGGAATCTGAATGATTCAATCACTGTTCGATTCACGGATACACTATTTAAAATTAATTCTTTCCCATTCAGAGAATCAAAAAAAAAAATCGATTCGCGTTTGATTCAACATTTCAATATAGGTGGTTGAATTGTCAAATCAATAAAAATTGAAACATACATTTATATATATATATATATATATATATATATATATATATATATATATATTATATATATATATATATAATCATAATTTTTTTACAGCAATACTGTTTCAGTATAAATGAATGTAGCCACTGGGACTGCCTGTATTGCACCATTTACCAGTGTACTTGAATCGTTAAAGGTAAATAATGACCTTTTGGTTTGTTATCAACAATTTATTTGGCTACCGTTATGATTTTAAGATGATGTGATCTAAATTTAAGAATTAAATACAATTCTTCCCTAATTCAAAGGTGGAAGTTTGGACAAATTAAAAGCAAGTACATATACTTCTTTCGTAGTTCATTATCGGTGTTTTCCCTCCACTAACGAAACGCGACATATCTGGCGCTTTGAATGCAAGCTGTTCAACATTACCTCTCAACAAATCGCCGACACTGAATAGGTCGCCGCCGATGTGCATCGATAAGCTTCCGATTGAATTGCACTTTTTCCAATGCTATTTGGTTGTCATAAAAGTTTGGCACATATTCGCAAAAGACAGAGTGCAGGAAAACATATTGCATACCATCATGATAAGTAACAATGCGCAGGGAGGATAATTTACTGAATTCGTCACCGATAACTTGCTGAATACCGACCGTTATAAGTGTGGAACGCTTATCAACATTAACTTGAGACATCTTCTTATGGTAGGAATGTTTTAATTCAAAAATGTGATGAATTTACAATATATTTTTGGTCTCGCCTGTCCATTTCAAGTAATAGCTCCATTTTTGTGGGAAAAGGTCATTATTTTCCTTTAAAGGGAGGATACTCGCCTTTTCCCACACAAATGGAGTTAGCACCTGAAATCGATAGACGAGGCCAAAAAATGATGTAAATTCATCACATTTCGCATATATACATTCCTACGAAAGATATTGGCAGTTACCTACCGATAAGCGATCCACGCTTATACCGGTCGGTACTCAGCAAGTACTCGGTAACGAATTCAGTAAATTAGCCTCCCTACGCATTGTTATTTATCATGAAGGTATGCAATATGTTTTCTGCACTCTATCTTTTGCAAATATGTGCCAAACTTTTATGAACAATCAACAATCATTTGAAAAAGGTGCATTGCAATCGGCAGTTTAGCTTGGCACCGGACGGCGACCTATTTAGTGTCGGCGATTTGTTTATAAGTGCCCATTCAACAACGTTGAACAGAGTGATGCAAAAGCGTTGCTGATGTTGCGCTTTCCAATAGTGGAGAGAAAATACCAATCAATAATTTTCCCAAAATTCCAGCTTTGAATTAGGGAATAATTGTATTTAATTCTTAAATTTAGATCACATCATTTTAATACCATAACAGTAGCAAAAGAAATTGTTGCTAACAAAATACAAAGGTGATTATCTCCCTTTAAGAATCTATAAATCTCTTTATTCAATCGGCCTTTATTTGATGCGGGTTTGGAATCAATCACAATTCAAAAGATCTGGAAAAAAAAAAATCACATGAATCAAAAGATCTGGTGGTGATTTTTTTTTATTCAAGGAATTTTGATTGAACAATTCCAATCGATTCAATCAGTGTCGAATCAATAACCAGTCTGGTTGCGACAGGTACCGGCGTGGGAAATAAGCAGTATAGTTGAGGAAGGGTGATAAAAGGTTAAAATTGCAATGCGGTGCGGGTGTGATGGAATATAACCTGCCGAAACACTGACGAAATATCCCCGACGATATTTATCGTTTACCGTGAGTGATGGTCATTGTCCGTACCAGACATGTGCCTGGATCCCGGGATCCAGCTGAGATACGGATATCTGTGTCCTGTGTTCCGGGATCCTTTTGGGACACCATTCAGTACAGATGCCAGTAGGATTGATAGTGCACCCTATCCATTGTTTCCTCGCTGCCCCTCCCGACGGCGTGGTGAGCAACGAGCTTATTTTTTAGGTGAAATGTAAAAAAAAAAAACGCTGAGAATACGATCGCTTCTGTGACTTTTTTGTATTGTCACCAACAGAGTCGGTATGCGACCGTATAAAGTTTGACCGGGACTTCTTCGAAAAGAAGCTGAATTGCGTTTGGGAGTTTGTCCATGAGTGCGTTCTACAGGAAATTGTGGATCCAAGAAAGTGCAGGAGCATGCCATATAACAGAGAAAGGAAATCGTTCGTTTCAAAGCGCCCAAAGTTGAGCCTGGTGACTGCATCATCTACGGCCGCCGGCAGCGTGATAGGTTGGTAATACCACAGAGGAGAAGAGTATCTGTCGCCAATCTCGGACGGCCGCCGGCAGCGTGATAGGTTGGTAATACCACAGAGGAGAGGAGTCTCTGTCGCCAATCTCGGACGGCCGCCGGCAGCGTGATAGGTTGGTAATACCACAGAGGAGAGGAGTCTCTGTCGCCAATCTCGGACGGCCGCCGGCAGCGTGATAGGTTGGTAATACCACAGAGGAGAAGAGTATCTGTCGCCAATCTCGGACGGCCGCCGGCAGCGTGATAGGTTGGTAATACCACAGAGGAGAGGAGTCTCTGTCGCCAATCTCGGACGGCCGCCGGCAGCGTGATAGGTTGGTAATACCACAGAGGAGAGGAGTCTCTGTCGCCAATCTCGGACGGCCGCCAGCAGCGTGATAGGTTGGTAATACCACAGAGGAGAGGAGTCTCTGTCGCCAATCTCGGACGGCCGCCGGCAGCGTGATAGGTTGGTAATACTACAGAGGAGAGGAGTCTCTAGCGTCAATCTCGGACGGCCGCCGGCAGCGTGATAGGTTGGTAATACTACAGAGGAGAGGAGTCTCTAGCGTCAATCTCGGACGGCCGCCGGCAGCGTGATAGGTTGGTAATACTACAGAGGAGAGGAGTCTCTGTCGCCAATCTCGGACGGCCGCCAGCAGCGTGATAGGTTGGTAATACCACAGAGGAGAGGAGTCTCTGTCGCCAATCTCGGACGGCCGCCGGCAGCGTGATAGGTTGGTAATACCACAGAGGAGAGGAGGAGTCTCTGTCGCCAATCTCGGACGGCCGCCGGCAGCGTGATAGGTTGGTAATACCACAGAGGAGAGGAGTCTCTGTCGCCAATCTCGGACGGCCGCCAGCAGCGTGATAGGTTGGTAATACCACAGAGGAGAGGAGTCTCTGTCGCCAATCTCGGACGGCCGCCGGCAGCGTGATAGGTTGGTAATACCACAGAGGAGAGGAGTCTCTAGCGCCAATCTCGGACGGCCGCCGGCAGCGTGATAGGTTGGTAATACCACAGAGGAGAGGAGAGGAGTCTCTGTCGCCAATCTCGGACGGCCGCCAGCAGCGTGATAGGTTGGTAATACCACAGAGGAGAGGAGTCTCTGTCGCCAATCTCGGACGGCCGCCAGCAGCGTGATAGGTTGGTAATACCACAGAGGAGAGGAGTCTCTGTCGCCAATCTCGGACGGCCGCCGGCAGCGTGATAGGTTGGTAATACCACAGAGGAGAGGAGTCTCTGTCGCCAATCTCGGACGGCCGCCAGCAGCGTGATAGGTTGGTAATACCACAGAGGAGAGGAGTCTCTGTCGCCAATCTCGGACGGCCGCCGGCAGCGTGATAGGTTGGTAATACCACAGAGGAGAGGAGTCTCTGTCGCCAATCTCGGACGGCCGCCGGCAGCGTGATAGGTTGGTAATACTACAGAGAAGAGGAGTCTCTGTCGCCAATCTCGGACGGCCGCCGGCAGCGTGATAGGTTGGTAATACCACAGAGGAGAGGAGTCTCTGTCGCCAATCTCGGACGGCCGCCGGCAGCGTGATAGGTTGGTAATACTACAGAGAAGAGGAGTCTCTGTCGCCAATCTCGGACGGCCGCCGGCAGCGTGATAGGTTGGTAATACCACAGAGGAGAGGAGTCTCTGTCGCCAATCTCGGACGGCCGCCGGCAGCGTGATAGGTTGGTAATACCACAGAGAAGAGGAGTCTCTGTCGCCAATCTCGGACGGCCGCCGGCAGCGTGATAGGTTGGTAATACCACAGAGAAGAGGAGTCTATGTCGCCAATGAACTCTATGTTAGGGTTTTCTGTGTATGTATAATGTCGCCAATGAACTCTATGTTAGCATTTTCTGTGTATGTATAAGTGTTTTTGTGTGTTTTATCTAAAATAAAGGTGCTTTTGATTGAGGTTTTATATTATTATAATATGATGATTAAGAGGATGGAGGAAATAATTGAACAGACAAATGCACAGGATAATGGAGTATCCGATAATCACTTGCGGAAAGTTTACTTGTGAAATAGTCACTGCCAGCCGCGGCCGCCGGCCGGAGGCACTCTCGGACGTCTAGCGCGCGCCCTTGGAGAAGGCGGGACCGTACGGCCATTTGTCACCCGTCTCCCCGCTCTCGCCCCCTCCCCCTCGGCTCACGCCTCACCGCACCTCAAGCGGTCCTGTGCCGGGCGGTTCTCGTAATCGAGCAGGGTTACAGATTCGGGGGGAGAATCGCAAAAAGCTAGTGCCATCAACATGCGGATACTGAAAACAGTTGCAACACGAGGTATTTCTCGGAATACCTAAAAAAACGTGCAATGGATCCCGCTGATCATTAGCATTTTCGGAAACAGTGGAAATGTGTCTAAAACATTACATCACGTTTTTTGCTCCGTTGTCTGTGGCCAGAGTAATTCATAGCCAAACTTCATGCAACGTTGCAAGGAAAATGGCTGGTGATATCGATAAATCATTGTATACAAATAAAGCATGTGGCAAGCTGATCAAGAAACATGCACTGTTTTGCACGCAGTGCTTAAGGTTTGCCCCGTAAACCGCTGCGAAAGTTGGTCTGAAAAAACTTTGCCATACAATATGTTGCAAATGGTTGCATATTTTTATGAAAAACTTTGCCATGCAGAAAGCTCGGGTACTGGACTCCGTAATATTGTAATTTCATAGACGTCGAGTCGAGATAAAACAGAACTGCTGAGAGCCCAGGAAAGCCTTCCATAGGTTTACCATAGGATAGGCAGGCCGCGGAAACGCACCCTTAACCCTTTAAGGCCCAGGCACCTTGACCATGTTTCTATCCACGGCCCAGGCCCTTCTTGCCCTGGCCTGCCCAAGCGGGGATCAGAGGCGGATCCAGCAAAGCTCTTTGTGGGGGTCACATAAGCTTTTGTTCATGCAATTTGCTCCCATACGGCATGCTAATATGCACAAAGTTGTATACATAATTATGATAAAAAGAAGCGAGCTCCGTGCTCTAAAGAAGCGAGCTCAATCTCTCTTGCTGTAACCGCTCCTGAGACCATTGATTACCGCCTGCCCGATCAATCACGGAGTACCTGACTGACCCAGCGGGGGTGAGGGGGTCTGGAAGGAATTAGAGGGGCTCTGCCCAACGCGACCGCGGCCCCACGACCCGGTGTGCCGAGCCGGCCGGGGTGGTGAGTATTGTAGTCGTGTTATGGGCGTCTAATGCCCCTCTGTCGGTAACGCGTTCCGTGGTTCCGTTCGTGTGCGGGTATGTTATGGGCGTCTGCTGAGCCTTGAGATAAATCCAATAGGATTGGTGTGGGACTCTGCAGGATTCCGTCAGAATTCACACAGGTTCTCACACCACAGCTAGTGTGATCGATTCGATTGCTTTTTTCTTCACGTAGTAAATAACAAATGAATGGTGCTTGCCACGGGCGTAGTTTCTCAAAATCAGTTGAGGGGAGTACCTGACTGAAACCAGTCACTGTCATTGAAATGAAAAAGTTAATGGCTCTATTCTTCCTCATGTGGATCACCAAAAATCCCTTTATGAAATAATAATGGTCTTAGGTCATGCTGAGAGAATTTCGTATTTTCCCGGAAACCATGAGCCGCAACCGTTTCATGAACATTCTGAAGTTTGTGCACTTCAGAGACAACTCCGAGATTCCAGAAGGAGCCGGACGCCTGTACAAAATCAAAACGATCCTCGACTACTTTCAGTCGAAGTTCTCAAGTGGGTTAGAGCCGAAACAGAACCTGAACTTATATGAAGCGGTCATCAAGTTCAATGGGAGGCTGGTGTTCAAAACATACAACCCCATGAAGCCGGTCAGGTACGGGATCAAAGTGTACGCGCTGTCGGAATCCGACACCCCGACATTTCCTATCTTCTAAACTTCACTATTTACAGCGGACCGGGAAAAACAACTCAAAGAAACAATGCTTCACTTGATGGGAAAATACCTAAGAAAGGGCTATATTCTCTATATGGACGACCTTTATAACAGTGTCGCTGTCTCGACCAGCCTGCTGAGGCTGGACACGGGGACTTGCGGGACTCTCCGAGGTAACCGTGGCCAGCGAAAGCAGATTATGGAACGGGCCACGCGACTAATGCCCGGTGTCCACCGCCACCGGTCAACAACGGGCAGGACAGGAAAGGTCAGGAAAGTTTGTGATTGGCGATTTCTGTCGATTTCTCCAAAAGTTGGAATGTCACTAGGTCTGGCAGCAACGACACTAAATGGCAACAACGGAAAAGCCCTGTCCAGCGGTCAGTGAGCCGGCTCTGGCTTTGGTTGCGGCGCGGTGACCCGTCCCGCGGAATTGACCATGGTCAACCTTCTTCCCGACTCTGGCTTTGAGCTACTCCGTTTCAGTGGAACTGGCCATACGGACAATAGCTCGGGTTGGCGAGTCGGCGCGGTCCCCTCCGCCTTCCCATCAATAACACCCCGAAATGCGTCCCCGCTCCCCTCCGCCGTCTTGTGTAAACACCTCGGGTGGCGGTCCCGGCACCCGCTGACCACAACAGATCAGAACAGCACAAGACATATTCGACACTGCTAGACTTTGTCCCTTCCTGGCCTTTTCTGACCGTTTGACATATTTTCACCCCATTCGCTCCAGAAAGGTCGCCGATATTTCCCGGTCCCCACCGCAACGGGATAGGAAAGGCAAATAGCCAGCTGACTGTGGCCCTTTATGAGCTTTCTTGACCGTTCTTGTCCTGTCCGTTGTTGACCGGTGGCGGTGGACACCGGGCTTAAAGAGGGGGACAATATATCGCCCAGTCCAACGGAGACTGCATGGTACTCTGTTGAAAGGATAACACATTGGTCACAATCATTTCCACCGAGCATGATGATGGCATGATCCAGACTGTCTCAAAAAGAGGGAGAAAATAATGATGAAGCCAACACGTGTCGCTGATTATAACAGGTACATGAAAGGGGTCGACCAGCTGGACCAAAACATTTCATATTATGAACCGATGCGCAAGTCCATAAAGTGGACGAAGTTCCTACCTGTTTCTTTTGGCTGGTGAGCGGGGTGCTCTACAACTGCTCAGTCCTGCACAAACTCGACTGCAATGAGCCGCGCCTCAGCCAGCGCGACGTAATTGCCATCGCCATAACAATGTGGCTGAGGCAGGAGACCAAGAAGTAGAACAGGACGGTGTGCAGGAAGCGAGCAGCACCGCTGCACAGCCGTATTCCCATCTCCCCCAAGCCGAAAAGTTCTTACCCCAAGAGACGCTGGGTGTCCTGTGGTAAGAAGACCACCAGGAAATGTAATATTCCCAGGTGCGAATCTGCGCTGTGCTCCAATACGTGTGCGAACAAGTGGACCCATGTACAGTTTTTTGTTTTTCGTGAAGTTGGCTGCATATAGGTAATCGTAGTATCGACGGCGTCCGTAGTATAACATTGTGATTGAGGTGATAAATGTTCATACATGCGGCATTATGTAAATCCGTTAGGTGACGCATAACATCAGAAAAAGGTTACATCATGTTTTCAGCTCAACTTTGTTACGTCGGGTTTGTATTGAACATTTGATACATGTATCAAATTTAGCATTTATGCATGTATGCATCTTGTAGGAGGGGATAATGGGCAGTTAGGTCTGACGTAGGAGAGATTGAGGTGCCACGGCTGCCTGAGCTTCCCGTTCCCTCGGAACTGAACAGTCGCACGTTTTTTACTTTTTTGGCCTCGTACGCATTAAATATTTCCTTGCTTGCTCCCGGTGCACACATATTGCTGTATTTTGCCAGAGAAAACTATGAATGTTGTTTTGTTAAAAGTATGTAAAAACCCGTCTAACCTCACCCAATGGTGTAGGGCAGCATTACCTGTGTTGTGAGCTGAGAAGGCCACCAACATGACGTTGAGAAACAAATATTATTGCACAATTCGAATCAATACTTGACACTCGTCTTTGCTGTACCGACCTTGTCAAATGTGCATGTGCCTAAAACATGAATTAACTGTCATTCAATGCTAGGACATCCTTATTCGCCGAACACTGGAACTCACGCGCAGGAGCGTGCTAAAGTACCGATACTGCGCCGAGGTTTGGTCCCAGTCACGGACTGCCGGGTCAACTCGATGCCGTAATGCCGTGATGCTAGGAGTGAGCTGCGCCAGCCCTCAAACACCGTTCCTACACCTGCCCCGCCGACACTCTCGATCTCTTGCTGCTGCGCCGTCAGGCTCTGCTTGACGTATGCTTTCAGTCTACTGATCACATTTTCAATTGGGCTCAGGGACAAAAAGCAGATGGAAAAAGTTGCCTTTGCTCATGTTATTGTAATTAAAAAGATTAGGTATTAATTAACCTATATTACGCCTTGCGGCTTCTTCAGGGCTAAAAAAAAACTGGAGCCCTGAAGCCCTGAAGAATCCGCAAGGCGTAATATAGGTTAATTAATTTATCATCTTTTTAATTACAATAACATGAGCAAAGGCTACTTTTTCCATCTGATTTTTATCTGCACAATGCTCATCACAGCCATCCATCATATATGGGCTCAGGGACGGTTGTCGAAGTTGTCAAAGAGCATGACTATTGTTTCGCCTTCTCTGACGGTGCTCTGAATGAAATCTGCAAAACGCTGCATCACTTGGTAGACGATGCCGTTTTTGTAGCGGCCACTGATCACTGTTGTGAACGTGATGGTTCTCCCTCGTGACTCGCACACCATCCCGTTGGCAGGACCGCAAACCGGCCGCTGGACAACCCGGTCAACGGGAGAGAACCGCTGTCCCCTCCCCAGGCGCGCATGCCTCGATCAGTATCCGCCCAGGTGAGCGGTCCCACGTCGCCACTTGACAGGAGGTGGAGGGATTACTGCCCCTACCTGGGACGGCGAGGTCTTTTGATCCGGGGTGTCCTAGAATGGCACAGTCCGGGCCTTAACGGTTGGCGCCGATAGCCTAGATTGGACTAGGCTGGACCTTCAAGGGTTAAGCTGTAAATCAAGAATCTACCACAGTGTCAACAAAGCCCGGTCATCACCGGCTCACCGCACCCGTCCCGGTCCTCACCGCACTCGTCAGTGTCGGCCCCGACCCTGTTTACGCCGCCCGCGCCCGCCTGGACAATGGTCCGGACCCCTTCTGTCCCCTCCGGCGATCCCCAAGTAGACATTCCTGACGGGTGCGGTTAGGACCGGGGACCATTGTGGCGGCAAAGAGATGCCCGTCTGATGTCCGTGGACACGCGGGGAAAACTCGGATCTATTCCGACTTTGAGCGTCCGTCCGCTGGGGTCGGCAGCCAAACGCGACCCGCTGGGGAGGGGCAGATTTTGCACACCTGTCTATCTCCCAAACCATTTGTCGGATCGAGACGAAACATGTGGCAATCGACATATTTAAACGAGATGGATCTAAAGGGTACTTAAGTTTCTTAAGTTAAGGTCAAACATGAATATGAGCCCGCACCTTTTGTTTGCAATTTCGTTCAAAACTTTACATTTTTTAAAGAATAATCAATTTTAGGACAAAGGACAGCTCACGCAGCATCGCAGACAACTTTATTCATTCAAGGAACGCCAGTGTATCCATTCGCAGCTATACGCCCGTGCCTGACAGGGTCGCTTTCCGGCGGACGCAAACAGCTGACCCGCGCCGCTCCCGCACCTCTACCTGGACAACATCCTCCGTACACCACACACCCGGTGGCGGGGCGCTTCATAAGCTGCCGGCGGCGCCCAGTGTCGTGACGGTCGTGACAGACGGCTGGTCCGGCGCTGTGACGGTCATGACAGACGGCTGGTCCGGCGCTGTAACGGTCGTGACAGACGGCTGGTCGGGCGCTGTGACGGTCGTGACAGACGGCTTGTCGGGCGCTGTGACGGTCGTGACAGACGGCTGGTCCGGCGCTGTGACGGTCGTGACAGACGGCAGGTCCGGCGCTGTGACGGTCGTGACAGACGGCTGGTCCGGCGCTGTGACGGTCGTGACAGACGGCTGGTCCGGCGCTGTGACGGTCGTGACAGACGGCTGGTCCGGCGCTGTGACGGTCGTGACAGACGGCTGGTCGGAAGGTTGGACGGTCGTGACAGACGACTGTATACGGGTGCTGACTTGACCGGGCCGGACGCCTGTCTGGGCGGCACCCTGGACCTGCTGTGGTCGATCGTTGGTCGGATCGTCCGCTCTGCCGTGGAGCCGGCCGTCGCCGAACTGGATGGGACTTTGAGCGGAGTTCAGTATCAGCTGACGCAGCTGGCAGTAGCGCTCAGAACGACCTGGCGGCATAATGGCGACATAATACATAATACATATTTACATTTGCATATTTACAATACCTGCATGGAAATCACCAGCTCTTAAAGGCAATCAGTCACTTTCATAATGGGGTTTTAAACTGATTTAGGCGTTTTAAAGACCATGTCGATAAATCACTTACGGCATATTCCGTTTGGTTGTGAGGACCCTCCTGTCGAATATATTTATTTGATGTTTTATCCTGAAATTTGTCTCTGTGTCGAAAAGCTTCATATGGTAGCTGACGTATTTGAGTTTTTGGGCCATACTTTCCATCCAAGGCTATTGCGAGTATTATGGCACAAGGTGCTCTCGAAGGTATAATGCATTTCCCGTATAAGCGAAAGTGAAATTGTAAGCAAAGGCCAAGGTCACAAAAAGTCACTATTGGCAAGAGGTGTACGAAAGCCATGCGACACATGTTCTATGGGTTATTTTACACGTATTATTCGATAGTATCAGCCATTTTACCATCGTGGCTCCATATAATGGCCCTCAGATCAGGTCACAAAAGGTAAATATTTGAAATTGAATAATATAAATAAAAGAACATGTTTCTAGACCAGTTTTGTCTCAGGAATACAGCGATGGCATTTATTTGTCTGTATCTGATCACTAATAGCCAAAACAACGTAACTAAAAAAATGACGTCTTGAGTTACTTATATTTAGGAGCCATAAGTCAGTCAAAAATAAAGATATTGTTTTGCAATTTGGTTTGGGTATCGCCCATACTTGGTTCCATAACATATATTCCGGTTTTAGAATATCTTCGACAAAAAAAGCTGTGAATGTTTATAAAAAAAACATGTGTAGAGGTAAAACCCCAAATTTCGAAAATCCGAGATAGTCATGTTGAAGAAAAATTCATTTTCGTTCTTTTTATGTGTTTTATTTGCAATTTACATCAAAATTCGATTTTCTACGATTCTTCAAACATTTACCGTTTTTCCACCAAAAATGGCATGACATGGCGTCATTCAAACGTTATCTCCCAAAATACTACCTCAATGTCAGTGAAATTTGGTGAGAAGACGTAGATAGAATTGATGCAACATAAGGTACTGAACGGTTGACGTCGCTATCTGTCATAGTTGTCAAGTTATTGAGAAATCCGGAAGGGGGGGTAAAAATTTATTCCCCCCCCCCCCCCCCCAGCGGGGCGCGGGTTAAAAGCAGCGTCACTGGACCAGCGAGCGAACCCTTCGCCACTGACAATATCTGATGCTAGTTGTGTAAACAATTATATAGGATAATCATTACATTGGACTTACTACTTCGATAAATAATTATAAGTTCTGAGTTTTTTTTTACAATTTCTTCGAAGCAAAAAATGTCGTAACAACATGCGCAACTTTTGAAATTCGCGCCACTTCTCACAATCTATACTGAATATGCGAGTCTGTATACGAAATATATTGCTTTTGAAAAAATTGTTTTAGGGGGTATTCTTGAAAACTTCGCCAAACCAAAGCCATATTCAACATTTTCAGGTACGAATACTTATTACCTATCTCTTATTAGCACATTTACAGCGATTTGGCAAAGTGGGTGGTTTCCTTTAGTAAAGGTAGGCAAACTTCATGAACCCTAACTTCGTGAAATCCGAATACAGCTTTAACCGTGTTAAAACTGCAAGTGCAGCAACGGGCTTCGTTTCACCTGCGACGTGGACCACTGTGTTGCGGGGCATGTGTTGATAGACATTCATTAGGCAAAGAGAAGCCTCCGTTTGCTTGAGGCCACTTTATTCGACATGGGTCATGTTATGGTTTGTGAACCACTTTAAAGGAGCAGGTGCAAGTACTAAACAGGCCAGGCTCTAAAAATTATGCAGACGCACGCTCGAACATCCCGCAACTCACCACTATAGCGGAATTATTGTTTATATTCCTAGTTTGTGGTTAGATTTGTTACAAAAACAAGAATCACGAAGATGAAATCGGGCTTCACGACGTCACTGTCGGATCCAGGAGGGGGGGGGGGGGCATCAGGGGAAAATGCTCCCCCCGCAGGAATCGGGGGGGGGGGCATTCAATACAAGTATGCCCCCCGCGCGTTCCCAATTTATCGTAAAATCGTAAGAATTGTCTTTGCAGCAGTCAAAATCCAGGTATCTACAGTCAAAAACCGGAAAATTTCGCGCCACTTCGCGGCATGACACAACTTTCGCAATTACTTATACAAATTTGGAAAATGGGAAAATAAATTCCACTAAGTGTCTGGCAGAGGCTCTCCTTGGCGGTAATTGCCGGCACTGGCGGTTCCAGGGGGCATCAGGGGCAAATTCACCCCACAGGAATCTGAGAGGGGCATTCAATACAGGTATGCCCCCGCACGTTCCCTGCACTGAACGTGCAAAACAATGATCTTAGGAGAAAACTTCATGAAAACGGATTTTTTTTCTCTCTCGAGTGTTTTAATTTGAAGTTTGTTTGTATCCCTTTCTTTCAATGATAGACAAAACAGCGCACCTGATGCAATTCAAGCAGCCCCGGTGACACTTAATCCGCGCCCCGCTGGGGAGGGGGATGGGGGGTGGGTGGGGAGGGGGGGGGGCAGAATCTGCCCCCTCCCAGATTTTCTCAATAACTTGAACACTATGATAGATATTAACGTTAAACTTTCAGAACCTTATGCTGCACTAATACTAAGTCTTCTCATTAAATTCCAATACAATTGATGTAGTATTTTGGGAGATAATGACGTTTTAATGACACCATGTCATGCCATTTTTGGTGGAAAAACGATAAATGTTTGAACAATCGTAGCAAATAGAGTTTTGAAGCAAATTACAAATACAAACATCAAAAGAAATGAAATGACATTCTTTTCAAAATGGTCATCTCTGATTTGCAAAATGTTGTGTTTTTGACCCCCCAAAATAAAAATAAAACTTTTTCTCGAAAACAAATTACTTTTTTTTAAAGTGAATGTCTTATGCTCGAATACCAAAGTAAGGTGACCGGCCCAAAGCAGCGGAGGAAAAAAATGGGGTACCTTTTTGCCACAAAAAGATGCCCCCCCCCCCTACGGAGAGAGACTGGATCCGCCAGTGCACGAAAATGCACACCAGTACATGAGGTTAGGAGTTTTTAAGCGATTTTTGACGCCATTTTGTGCGAAATGTGGCAATGACAGAAACGTCGCTGTGTGATACAAAGCACCGCAACAGATCTCCATTCTCCAGGTGTCGAAGATTTGGCATTTCCTCCATTCTATTCGGCTGTGGGAGTACATTTGCATTTGTTCACGAAGTTATCAACCTTTACCCTAATAGAAGCCCAGCTTACAAGCGGTTTCCCTATCTTCCCTTCATAGCTGTGCTTCTAATCATAGCCCAGCTTACAAGCGGTTCCCCTATCTTCTATCTCAGTGTTCCAGGACGTGCACGTGATGATCTTCATCGGCTTCGGCTTCCTGATGACGTTCCTGAAGCGGTACGGCCTCAGCTCCGTCAGCATCAACTTCCTGGTCGCCGGCCTGGTGCTCGAGTGGGCACTGCTGGTTAACGGCTTCTTCCATCTGCACAACGGCAAAATTCAGGTGGACGCCGTCAGGTGAGGGTGGAGATAGAAGGTGGACACCGTCAGGTGAGGGTGGAGATAGAAGGTGGACGCCGTCAGGTGAGGGTGGAGATAGAAGGTGGACGTCGTCAGGTGAGGGTGGAGATATAAGGTGGACGCCGTCAGGTGAGGGTGGAGATAGAAGGTGGACGCCGTCAGGTGAGGGTGGAGATAGAAGGTGGACGTCGTCAGGTGAGGGTGGAGATAGAAGGTGGACACCGTCAGGTGAGGGTGGAGATAGAAGGTGGACGCCGTCAGGTGAGGGTGGAGATAGAAGGTGGACACCGTCAGGTGAGGGTGGAGATAGAAGGTGGACGCCGTCAGGTGAGGGTGGAGATAGAAGGTGGACGCCGTCAGGTGAGGGTGGAGATAGAAGGTGGACGCCGTCAGGTGAGGGTGGAGATAGAAGGTGGACGTCGTCAGGTGAGGGTGGAGATGGAAGGTGGACGTCGTCAGGTGAGGGTGGAGATAGAAGGTGGACGTCGTCAGGTGAGGGTGGAGATAGAAGGTGGACGTCGTCAGGTGAGGGTGGAGATAGAAGGCGGACGCCGTCAGGTGAGGGTGGAGATAGAAGGTGGACACCGTCAGGTGAGGGTGGAGATAGAAGGTGGACACCGTCAGGTTAGGGTGGAGATAGAAGGTGGACGTCGTCAGGTGAGGGTGGAGATAGAAGGTGGACACCGTCAGGTGAGGGTGGAGATAGAAGGTGGACGTCGTCAGGTGAGGGTGGAGATAGAAGGTGGACGCCGTCAGGTGAGGGTGGAGATAGAAGGTGGACGTCGTCAGGTGAGGGTGGAGATAGAAGGTGGACGTCGTCAGGTGAGGGTGGAGATAGAAGGTGGACGTCGTCAGGTGAGGGTGGAGATAGAAGGTGGACGCCGTCAGGTGAGGGTGGAGATAGAAGGTGGACGTCGTCAGGTGAGGGTGGAGATAGAAGGTGGACGCCGTCAGGTGAGGGTGGAGATAGAAGGTGGACGTCGTCAGGTGAGGGTGGAGATAGAAGGTGGACGCCGTCAGGTGAGGGTGGAGATAGAAGGTGGACGTCGTCAGGTGAGGGTGGAGATAGAAGGTGGACGCCGTCAGGTGAGGGTGGAGATAGAAGGTGGACGTCGTCAGGTGAGGGTGGAGATAGAAGGTGGACGTCGTCAGGTGAGGGTGGAGATAGAAGGTGGACGTCGTCAGGTGAGGGTGGAGATAGAAGGTGGACGCCGTCAGGTGAGGGTGGAGATAGAAGGTGGACGTCGTCAGGTGAGGGTGGAGATAGAAGGTGGACGTCGTCAGGTGAGGGTGGAGATGGAAGGTGGACGTCGTCAGGTGAGGGTGGAGATAGAAGGTGGACGTCGTCAGGTGAGGGTGGAGATAGAAGGTGGACGCCGTCAGGTGAGGGTGGAGATAGAAGGTGGACGTCGTCAGGTGAGGGTGGAGATAGAAGGTGGACGCCGTCAGGTGAGGGTGGAGATGGAAGGTGGACGCCGTCAGGTGAGGGTGGAGATAGAAGGTGGACGTCGTCAGGTGAGGGTGGAGATGGAAGGTGGACGTCGTCAGGTGAGGGTGGAGATAGAAGGTGGACACCGTCAGGTGAGGGTGGAGATAGAAGGTGGACACCGTCAGGTGAGGGTGGAGATAGAAGGTGGACGCCGTCAGGTGAGGGTGGAGATAGAAGGTGGACGTCGTCAGGTGAGGGTGGAGATGGAAGGTGGACGCCGTCAGGTGAGGGTGGAGATAGAAGGTGGACGTCGTCAGGTGAGGGTGGAGATAGAAGGTGGACGTCGTCAGGTGAGGGTGGAGATAGAAGGTGGACGCCGTCAGGTGAGGGTGGAGATAGAAGGTGGACGTCGTCAGGTGAGGGTGGAGATAGAAGGTGGACGCCGTCAGGTGAGGGTGGAGATAGAAGGTGGACGTCGTCAGGTGAGGGTGGAGATAGAAGGTGGACGTCGTCAGGTGAGGGTGGAGATAGAAGGTGGACGTCGTCAGGTGAGGGTGGAGATAGAAGGTGGACGCCGTCAGGTGAGGGTGGAGATAGAAGGTGGACGTCGTCAGGTGAGGGTGGAGATAGAAGGTGGACGTCGTCAGGTGAGGGTGGAGATGGAAGGTGGACGTCGTCAGGTGAGGGTGGAGATAGAAGGTGGACGTCGTCAGGTGAGGGTGGAGATAGAAGGTGGACGCCGTCAGGTGAGGGTGGAGATGGAAGGTGGACGTCGTCAGGTGAGGGTGGAGATGGAAGGTGAACGCCGTCAGGTGAGGGTGGAGATAGAAGGTGGACGCCGTCAGGTGAGGGTGGAGATAGAAGGTGGACGCTGTCAGGTGAGGGTGGAGATAGAAGGTGGACGCCGTCAGGTGAGGGTGGAGATAGAAGGTGGACACCGTCAGGTGAGGGTGGAGATAGAAGGTGGACGCCGTCAGGTGAGGGTGGAGATAGAAGGTGGACGCCGTCAGGTGAGGGTGGAGATAGAAGGTGGACGTCGTCAGGTGAGGGTGGAGATAGAAGGTGGACACCGTCAGGTGAGGGTGGAGATAGAAGGTGGACGCCGTCATGTGAGGGTGGAGATAGAAGGTGGACGCCGTCAGGTGAGGGTGGAGATAGAAGGTGGACACCGTCATGTGAGGGGGAGATAGAAGGTGTGAGGAATCATGGAGAAATAGAGACGATGACGGAAATTTAAGAGGGTGTAACTGTAGCGGGTGGTAGTGCCTAGTTACGTGAATTCGTGTTATAATTGCTTGGTGTCGTGAATTGTCACTGGTATGCATATGCTTTTAATTTCTCAAATGTTACCACTTACCTGTAGGTGTTTTGCTTGCTCATAATATACAACAGTTATTTACCACTAGAAAATGCATGCATGATATGTGTGAAAATAAACTAATAGACCTTTCGCCCGATATTTAATCGTAATCAGCCGAACAACATTGACTGAGAGTAGGGGAACGTAGGTACTGCCCCCCTCCCCCCAGGCTGTCTTCCTGCCCGCTGATCGTATCGAGACGCGAAGGAAGGCAATTAGAAGCACCCAACACCATACAACTAAACATAATTAATTTAAAATCATACTTGAATCAAAGTTTCAGGACAAAATCAAGTCACCAAGGACACCATTGACAAGAGAGTTACTAGTGTCACGAGGCATATGTTCTATGTTTTGATTCACATGTCGACTTTGATAATAATAGTTTTTTTTTACTAAGAAACATCGTGCTACGGCCATTCAGTAGTGTTCGTGTCAAAGTCAGGTCAAGTTCAAGTCGCACGGGTCAACATTAGAAATTGCACAATTTCCCCCCCCCCCCCCCAGATTAGCTTTGCTTTCATTCGAGCTTCGCTGCACTGTGACCCTGTCCTGACATCTCGCTTATCACGTGTACCCGTATCACCGGTGTGCTCCAGCCTACTGGGAGCTGACTTCGCGGCGGCTGCCGTTCTCATCTCGTTCGGAGTCGTCCTCGGAAAAACATCCCCCACCCAACTGATCGTCATGGCGCTTCTCGAGGTAGGAAGTCTACTGTATATTGTACAGCAACTCATTATGGACTTTGTTCGCTGTGCCGTTGCTCGGGAGTAACACTGTGTCTATGCATACATCCCAAACAGCGCAAACGGAGAGCAAACACGGGAGCCTTGTGCGAGATTAAAGGAAAATGTGCAACGACCGGCTGGGACTCAGCCAATGGGACAATGAGACTCAATGGAGCGTCAATGGACTCTGCAGGAGCCAGCGCCGGTAATTCGTGCCTGAAATGATCACAATAGTGCAGCTGGGGGGGGGGGCGTTCAGCTGGGGGGGGGGGGGGGGGCGTCAATGGACTCTGGGAGCCAGCGCCGGCGATTTCGTGCCGCAAATGATCACAATAGTTCAGCTGGGGGGGGGGGGGGGGCGTTCAGCTGGGGGGGGGGGGGGGGCGTCAATGGACTCTGGGAGCAGGCGCCGATGATTCGTGCCGCAAATGATCACAATAGTTCAGCTGGCACATGGAAAACGCGACAATAACGCAAAATTGTAAACTTGCACTAATATTAAGATGAAAATATAGTTAATGCTCATGTTACAGAAAATCAAGAATAACTAGGAAAAGACGAAATACATAACTAGCTGAGGTTAGTTTGGTATTTCGTCTTTCCTCGTTATTCTTAATTTTCCGTAACATGAGCGAGCATGGGTTATATTTTCTATCATTTTATCATCAGCATAATGCTCATTACAGCCATCCATTATGTATGCTCCACCAATATTGCTAAAGAGCCATGCATGTTTTGCATATATTTTTTTTAACGAATTCTTCATTCGAAAAATCGTTGTAATCAGGGTCATTTAGAGAAAAGCTTTTTAAGAATTAATGTCAAGAAAAGACATTTGATGAGCATTTGAAGAACAGAAAGCCGAAGCCGAAAGAACAGAAGTTCATTCAGATTTGTTTCAGCTCTCCAAATACCGATAGTTCCTACGTCTATGATACTATCGACACTATAGGCAACTCAGCATACGCAGCGCCGCGCCGGTGATCCCTCCTCCGCCGCCTCCGCCTCCGCCTCCGCCTCCGCCTCCGCCTCCGCCTCGTCCTGAATTCAGCTGTCGAACGCATTACAGTCGATGCCAACGTTACTGCCAAGCTCAACCGGTTACCGGCAATAACACGGCTTCTCCCCTGGATAGGGACTGAACAACAACAGGCTGAAATATACATTTAACATGTTTTGTTTTCATCTATAGCAATATACTTTCCGAAAACTGCCGACGTAAATGGGGTTAACTAATGTTGGAAGGCGATGAGGAATTGCTGTGCAGCAATGTCTTGTTTTTCTACCGTTTCTTTGTATTGAAAAACTGCGCCCGTAAATGGAATTAAAAATGCGGGTCGGTTACGATAAAGATTGTTTTATTACGTATATTCGGCCTACCGCCTATCCAATGTATAAGTACCTACCAGCCACGAAGCTCGAAAAGCTACCAATGCGTCGGTGGCAGCGAACTCACTGAGGCTTGTTATTAAAGTCACGGGTGGTGGATTACTCGTTACCCGGTCACTGCATCGCTAATTGGCGTCGAAAGCAGCGATGGCGCGTCTCCTGCCGCCTCCGCCTCCGCCTCCGCCTCCGCCTCCGCCTCCGCCTCCGCCTCCGCCTCCGCCTCCGCCTCCGCCTCCGCCTCCGCCTCCGCCTCCGCCTCCGCCTCCGCCGTCGCCGTCGCCGTCGCCGCCGCCGCTGCTGCTGATGCCGCTACCGCTGTCCGCTGTCCGCTTCTGCTGCCGTTGCTGGTGCTGTCTGTAGTCTGTACTCATGTCGTCTGCACGAGCTGTCTGTACTCATGTCGTCTGCACGAGCTGTCTGTACTCATGTCGTCTGCACGAGCTGTCTGTACTCATGCCGTCTGCACGAGCTGTCTGTACTCATGAATACTTATGGGAAGGTGGCGGAAATGCGTGGGCCACGCTACGCCTCTAATCGGGGAAAGCTATACGAATGTTTGCGTATGCGGATAAATGTTTGACAGTTATGGCGGCGGCATAAACATTTGACTCAAAGAAAGTGATGCAATGCAAATAACAAAACGTGTTGGCGGACAAGAACTAACCGCACTCAGGTGATGTAAACAACTCTGCACAATGACCAACGAAAGGATCTTCAGCCGGTATACAGCGGTACTTCACGGGTTTCGCCGTCTCAGAATCAGCGGTTACGCGATCAACCACATCATAAGCTGTATTCACTAATTGGTAATGTGCACTAATGCATGCATATTGGCAAGGACGTTATCTTTTAAATCTCAAGGAAAATTAAAGCTAAACAACAAGGTTAAAGGCCTTATGATTTAAAAGATAACGTCCTTGCCAATATGCATGCATTAGTGAACATTACCAATTAGTGAATACAGCTTATGATGTGGTTGATCGCGTAACCGCTGATTCTGAGACGGCGAAACCCGTGAAGTACCGCTGTATACCGGCTGAAGATCCTTTCGTTGGTCATTGTGCAGAGTTGTGTACATCGCCTGAGTGCGGTTAGTTCTTGTCCGCCAACACGTTTTGTGACGTGCATTGCATCACTTTCTTTGAGCTCAAATGTTTATGCAAGATAACTGTCAAACATTTATCCGCATACGCAAACATTCGTATAGCTTTCCCCGATTAGAGGCGTAGCGTGGCCCACGCATTTCCGCCATGATATAGTGCGAGGAACGTTGTAGGAACGTGTGGGGTTGCGAGCGGGGAACGCTACGATTTTCCCGCGCAAACCCCATCCACCAGTGTACAGTGTCTCAAATCCCAAGCAAACGGTCAGATTTCGCCGAACGTACGGTAGGGGCTTCCTCAAGTGTTCTCCAGCCTTGTAATGACCGAGCCTCGTACGGGGGTTGCTCCGATTTGCTGACTGAGCTATAGGGTTACACAAAGCTTCAAACATTCCAGTGGGAGTGCACCGGTCAATAATCGGCACGTGCATGCTCGACTTAGATGCTCACCTAGTGACAAAGTCACGAACGTCATACTAAACAGGGCTTGCCCTGTTACTATAACTTTCTAAATAGGACAACAATGTCGACGCATTGAAGCAAACTCGTGGAAATACGGGAAGGTTTGGTTGGTTCACTTTGCCATGTAAAAACCCTGCGAACAAGAAGTAATGACTACAACGTATTAAAATGTCCGGCACGTTTATTTATGTTTTTCCTGGTTACAACTGACGACATTTAAAAGGGATCCAGAACAAAGTTGGTTGTATAGCATGCTGTGGGAGGTGAAAAGATCAAACCTATATATTTAAATATTAATTTACAATTTCGCAAAACATTTCACAAAGCCGGTCTCTGCCTGCGTTAGTCCAGAGCCCTGTTCACGGATTCCTGCGGTCGGGCGGTTGACCGCAGATATTAGGCTCCGCCCACTACTCCATACGTCATCACGAGGATCCGCGTTGGCGCAGTGATCCATGAACACAAGCTGCGGCTCCAAACTTATAACAATTTTGGCGCTTTAGTGATATTTGGTTGAGGCACTCTAACACACCTTATTACTTATTATTATTACTTATTACTTATTACTACACACTTAATTATGTACGCCATTGTCAACGCTCGGCAACTTCTTCCAGCGTTCTCAAACCGCGAGACTTTTGTTGTCAATTCGCCAAATTCGAATGGCGCGAAGGTCGCACCCGCGCCAAAAATGGTTTTAGTTTCTCTGCGGTCGCTGCGGCTGACTTCCCCGGCCGCCGGAATCGCTGGGAAACGCAGCCGTGTGACGTCATATTCTCCACATATCCCTACTGTCTCTCTACCCCCAAGCCTGCTGGCCGCAGCCGTGTGACGTCATATTCGCCACCCATCCCCGCCGTCCTCTACACACACGCCTGCTGGCCACAGCCGTGTGACGTCATACTCGCCACCCATCCCCGCTGTCTCTCTACACACACGCCTGCTGGCCGCAGCCGTGTGACGTCATACTCGCCACCCATCCCCGCCGTCTCTCTACACACACGCCTGCTGGCCGCAGCCGTGTGACGTCATACTCGCCACCCATCCCCACCGTCCCTTTACCCACACGCCTGCTGGCCGCAGCCGTGTGACGTCATACTCGCCACCCATCCCCACCGTCCCTTTACCCACACGCCTGCTGGCCGCAGCCGTGTGACGTCATACTCGCCACCCATCCCCACCGTCCCTTTACCCACACGCCTGCTGGCCGCAGCCGTGTGACGTCATACTCGCCACCCATCCCCACCGTCCCTTTACCCACACGCCTGCTGGCCGCAGCCGTGTGACGTCATACTCGCCACCCATCCCCACCGTCCCTTTACCCACACGCCTGCTGGCCGCAGCGACCGCAGCGACCGCAGCGACCGCAGCGACCGCAGCGACCGCAGCGACCGCAGCGACCGCAGCGACCACAGCGATCGCAGCAGATTGCGGTACCCATGGCCTCTGGAGTTTATTATTCCCAATCGAGAGCACCGAGGCGATAATTTGGCCTTGGTATACTGGGACAAACAAGCTGGTAAGAACATACCTAATGTTGTCCCAGTTCCGAGAGCTCTTCTTGGGCACCTCATCAGTGCGGTGTATGTGGGGGTCGGTAAACATCAGCCATGGTAAACCGCAGGCTGGATACGGGCTCCTCACGTTACCACGGCAACGCCACGACTGTGCGTACTGGTGAGTGGTGACATATACTCGTACTCGGACACAGGCGGATAAATCACAGGAATCGGATAGGCATACGTACGGTTCAGTATCGCTGCTTCACCGCAGCCCGCACAACCAGGTCGATCAGTACGGGTAAGTGTGTGGCTGGGAGATAAATGTCAGTGGTGCATTTCAGGCACATTTCTATGATGACACAGCGGTCGTAATTCAGTTGGGCCGCCAGTTCCCTGTCGGCGGCGTTTGAGGTCGACTGCGACGCCAGGAGCTGCTGTTATCGCATCCTTCTGTTGTCGTATCGCCTGTCCTCAGTGGAGTGAAGCAGTGAGTGGTGAGGAGATACATCAAAATTCCAAGATTGAAAAATAGTGTTCTGTCTGTTTTTGTTCCCTTAAGAACATGGTTATACATTGAAGTTGACTCACGTGGCGCTGGAGGGGCAGAATCTATCCATTTCCCTTCTGAATTTACTGAATTACTCACAAGTCACAACGCGTTAATTACATTAGGCACCGACCCCAGAGCACGCATGCTTTTATTTCATTTATTCTACAGGTGTCCGGAAAAGGAAAAGGTGTTTGGTGGAATTTATTGAAAATTGTTTGCTGTACCTTCAGTCTAATGTCATTTGATTTTCTTCTTCAGAAATTCGGTCTTACCTTTATTTGTCATGAGCCGAGTTCGATCTTCATTTCAAGCGAAAAGCATCAAGACTTAAAAATGTTATCCACAAATCCGCAATACTTCTTAGAAACTGTATTTCCATTTTTTATCATTGATTTTTTGGGTTAAAATTACCTAAAATCGACCGTTTTTAAAGCGTTCAACTAGGCGACAAATATTTCGTGGGAGGATATTCGAAACGTTTCACTTACCGATGGGATCGGACCAAGTGTTTGGCCAACAGATGTGATTGAATGTAAAACAAAACGTATTGAAGCTTGTAAGTGACATTTTCCTAAATAACAAGTAATTAAAACCTATTCATGCAAAGCCGCTCTTTACCTTAAGTTGTCTAATGTTACAAGGTTAATTCGCTGAAGAAATTATCAGTCGATTGAGCCGCGAAGGGCTGACCACTCAGTTCGGTATGCATTGTGCTAGGAAGCGACATTGGCCGCGCCCAAACTTGTCACCCCGGCAACGCCAACATCATATTACATAACTAGAAGTCGATATTCGTTTGATAGTATTTAAGAACCCTTGGCTCCACAGAGCTGGCGAACGCTCTCGAAAACACAAGCACCACCTGAGTTATTATATGTTGTATTCATGCTGTCATCCCAGATATGTACCGAGTTGGTGCGAAATAAATAAATCATTATTATTATTATTATTATTATTATTATTATTATTATTATTATTATTATTATTATTATTATTATTATTATTATTATTATTATTATTATTATTATTATTATTATTATTATTATTATTATTATTATTATTATTATTATTATTATTATTATTATTAGTATTATTATTATTATTATTAGTATTATTATTATTATTATTATTATTATTATTATTATTATTATTATTAATATTATTATTATTATTATTAATATTATTACTATTATTATTATCATCATTAGTGTTATTATTATTATTATTATTATTATTATTATTATAGGAACGAAGAAGTCTGTCATGCATCGGACAACGCTAGTTTTATTAACCCTCGTCCTTCTGGAGCTTTTTTCACCTTCGCCCTACGGGGGGAGGGGGGTCTGACAGGCCCCCTGGTAACTTCCAAACCAAGCAACTTAGAGCAATGCGGTAAGAACCAGCATGTTGCTTGACATGAGAGGAATCTAACAGTATGCGATGTTTAGGTTTCAAATCAACGGGTGACCTTCCAGGTCAAGTAAATGACCTCGATCAACCACGTCCAGAACAGCGATTTTGCTCTGTCAGAAAACCTCAAAATTAGAAATTGATAAATGTTAAAAAACATGTTCCTAGACTAGTGTTGTCTCAGAAATGCATAAAAGGTTCAGAAATACAGAATTTGTCCGTATCTTGTCAAAAAAGTCCAAAAAAGTTATTAAAAAATAACGTCATGAGTTCCTAACACTTAAAGAGCCATCAATCAGTCAAAAATAGGAATATTGCTTTGAAATTTGGTTTCGGTATTGTAAATACTCAGTTCTCTCACATATATTCCGGTTTTTCCAACATCTTTGAAAATTTAGATTTTGTGGTGATTTTTCCATAAAAAAGTTTATATTTTGTATTTTTTGGGGTCAAAAACCCAAAATTTCGGCAATCCGAGAATATTATGTTAAAGAGAATGGCGTTTTCTATCTTTGCTGAATTGCGTTTGCAATTTGCAATACAACTCTGTTTTCTACGACTTTTCAAACATTTATCGTTTTTCCACCGACATGACGTCATCACATCATTATCTCCCAAACCTTTAACCAATTTCAACGAAATTTTACAGCATACGTATAATTGTTGTAAATTCTGCTACTAAACATGTCAGATCTCGGCTGCGCATCAGTGAATGTCATGCACGGAACAGCCAGCGATAATTAATACACCCTAAGGCGTATGGTGCACAGTGCACACTGGCCTATCGCCATAGTATCTCACCCAATTATCACGGACATTCTTTGCTGAAATGTGCCGCATGTGTAAAAAGTTATTCAAGAAAAACCTCGGGGGGGGGGGGCTGCCAGGCCCCCCGGGGGGCGAGGGTTAAGAATCCTGCTCGTGTAAAATATTATAGCTTACAAATTAATCGATCTATCAGAGTACCATCAATTTGTTTGAAATTCTTACCATTTCTCCTGCAGCTTGTCGATGAATACCATTTGGCAGGCGGTGGCTAGTTCTGCGCTTGCAAACTTGATATCTTAGAGAAGAGACGGTCTATTATGTCTTTTCTCTAAGACATGTGTGCTAACATACTTGAAGGACGTACGTTCGCTGGTAAAAATATATTGGCATTGTACGTGTTGTGATATTATATTTTGTGTCAGAATAAAATTGTAAACATGCATTTCGCATGATGCTATTACGAAATGTTGAATGCTAATAGCAGTCAGGTTTCGTATTTGTGGCAAGAAGCCCGACGAAAACTGCCACGAAATTTGGAAGAGTGTATCAGTATGGTCCGGTCCTAGCCAGAGAAATCCCAGCGATGTTTTACTCTCTGCCTCCATGCACGATGATGCCTACGCAGTAGTTGTGGCTGACGCCGAACTGGCGCTGACCGTGGACGTGTAACTCATTACTCAGCGGAACGTGCTGGTCTGCACTCTGTACTCGACACTCTGCACCTGAAGCCGAACTGGCGCTGACCGTGGACGTGTAACTCATTACTCAGCGGAACGTGTTGGTCTGTACTCTGTACTCGACACTCTGCACCTGTGTTTTCATCAGTGGTTGGAGTCGATCCGATACTGATCGAGACGGGGCACGTTACACTAATGGAACAGGCCGGTATTCGGATCGTGAGCTGTCGCGCTGTTGTGTCTGGCTCGGCTATTCCTGGGCCTTCGTGTCGCACTGGTGTGCCTCCCGCCCATGGCTCCCGGCCGGCTATTCCTGGGCCTTCGTGGCGCACTGGTGTGCCTCCCGCCCATGGCTCCCGGTCGGCTATTCCTGGGCCTTCGTGTCGCAATGCAGTGCCTCCCGCCCATGGCTCCCGGCCGGCTATTCCTGGGCCTTCGTGTCGCACTGGTGTGCCTCCCGCTCATGGCTTCCGGCGCTGTGAAAGGTCAGCTTATGTTTCGAGCTAATGCTAGTACTCGGAAGTTTATACAATGTTTATATAAGTATCCCGTCTTCGGTAAAAATCACTAAGCATGTAGTTCAATTTAAAAATTTACATCTGCATGAATTTTCTCAAAAGGGCAAATTGAACCTGAGTACATCCTGCATCTCGATCATCTCGATCATCTCGATCATCTCGATCAATGGAGAGTTGGTAAGCTGGCCAGAAAATATCCGGCCGAGTGACTTTCCGTCCTGGACCCTGCTGACGATTGCCGGCCTGATGATATTAACCATCATTCTGTATGCAGGCTAATGTGTTTTCAATGGGCTTCGACGAATGCGCGTTATTGGAATCGTCGTTGATTGGTGTGTGCGCAAAGAAGTCACCGTTTCATAAGATTGCTATTCCGTGTACGAACATTGCCCAGTCGCGCGAACGTCTTGAGCCAATCTGATGCAATCAAGGAAACAAAAAAACGTTGAATGTAGCGCAATACATTAAGCTGATTAATGATTATGTAGTGCATTTGAAGACCAAATATCATGTATTGTATTAACTTGCCGGCCAAAATGCGATACCGGTTATGATGTGATTATGCCAGGGCTTCAAAATGAGACTCTTTAATGCAATGTTTATTTTCTCAGGAACTTGTTTTTTAACAAATAAATTTAAAACCAAATGCTTTCTTATATAACGCATACAATTTATGTAGATACGATCTGAAACCAATTTAACTTTCTTGCAGGTTCCGATTTTCGTCATCAACGAAGTGATTGGCCGCAAATATCTAATGGTGAGTACAGCTTAATCGATACATACAATGATATTATTACATTCCGCTGTCAGAGAGCTGTATATTTGTCATAGTTATGTATAGTGTACACAGTTATGTCGTGTTAACCAAGCGAATCTCATTCACTTTGTTGTATCGTTCACTATTTCAACGCTACCACAATGTCGCAGTGATTGCTTCAATCAATGAAGCAAGCATGTCAAGCACGGAACAGCCAGCGATAATTAATACACCCTGAGGCGTATGGTGCACAGTGCACACTGGCCTATCGCCATAGTATCTCACCCAATTATCACGGACATTCTTTGCTGAAAGTCTCCATATGCAGCCGCCACCGTCTTCTATCCCAGCATGCCGCACCACCAACGGAATTACTGCCGGCGCGCTGCCGGCTGCGGGCGAGTTGCCTGCGGCGGCAGGATCAACTTCACAACAAGTTGGACGAAGAAGGACACAATTAGGAAACTCGTGTAATCTTTTAATTAAATTATTTCCACGTATCACAAGGAGAATTAAAGTTCCGTGATATGACATACGGTTAATTAACAATGTTGCCGTTGCCTGGAAGCTGGGAATAATGTCAGCAAGATTGAGAACTCGCTTTATTTACACGGTGTATAGGCATGTATGCCTTCTGGTATGTGTTGATTACTAATAACGTTAACATCAACATCTGTTGATTACTAATAACGTTAACATCTCTCTGTCGCAAGTTCTATGAAAGCTTTATTAGCAACAGTGGCAATTAGACATATGGAAACATTGAACATGAAGCAAATAAACCACACCAGCATAATCAGCCATAACAACAACAACAACAAAACACATCCCGGCCTCACCGAGAGGGATCGTGCGGGATTACACAATTTATTTAATTAACCCTTCCCGCTACATCCGTCTGGCATCGCTCCTAACTGTGGGAAGGCGCCTTATTGTCCATTGATCAGTCAGCAGCAGGTGACTGGAGGGATTGGTTCACAGGTGACCGACATGGGTGACTCCATGTTCGTACACGCGTTCGGCGCGTATTTCGGCCTGGCCGTCAGCTTCGTCCTGTACAGGAAGGACAGCGACAGCGATAACGCCGGCTCCAACAGCGCCTCCGACATGTTCTCAATGATCGGTATGTGCGCTTCGGTTTAGCTCTCCTCTCCTCTCCTCTCCTCTCCTCTCCTCTCCTCTCCTCTCCTCTCCTCTCCTCTCCTCTCCTCTCCTCTCCTCTCCTCTCCTCTCCTCTCCTCTCCTCTCCTCTCCTCTCCTCTCCTCTCCTCTCCTCTCCTCTCCTCTCCTCTCCTCTCCTCTCCTCTCCTCTCCTCTCCTCTCCTCTCCTCTCCTCTCCTCTCCTCTCCTCTCCTCTCCTGTCGTACTGTACATCTATTCGTCCTAATACCACTGAGTGGATGCTATGCCCCAAGGCTTGCTCCGAGTATTGGTTGCATCTTATATGGGATTGCCAGGGATTGTCGCCTCTGTGCCCAGAGGCGCGGTGCTATTTGTTGTCGTTTTCTTTCTCTTGTTTGATGTAACGAAACTTTTGCGTTACATTCATTTGTTTTTTTTCTTCTGTGATATGTCCAAACTATTCCGACCAAATCAGACTTATGCGGTTATCTGACACTGTGCTTTCGTGGCTGGTATCAGCACTGGCGGATCCAGCCTCCCAATAGGGGGGGGGGGGGGGGAGATGGCTAATTTCACTGAGGGCCTTCCGGGTCCTGAGCCCAAGGGGTCTCCATATGACCTAAAAGGTACCCCCAATTTGTTTCCCTTTTGCGGACTTGGGTTCAGAGTTGATCACATTGTTTTGGTATTCGAATCCACAGACCACAGTAGACCTTTTCAAATAAAAAGAGCAATTCTAATTTTTTTATATCGCATGAACACAAAGTGACTTCTCCTGGCCATGCTAACTGCCCAGTAACACTCACTACAACACCCTTCCCACTAGAGATGCAAGATTCTGGTCCCAGCGTCCCAGCGCTGGGACCAGAACTGGTCACGGCCGTGACTGAAGCTGTGACTGGCCAGGCCAGCGCCATAGGGTTAGCAATGCAGCGCCGTGACTAAACAGCGCCTTGCTGTGACTTGGCAACTCATGCCGTGGCCGAGACTGGGGCTGTGATCAAAGCTTTATAATTTTCTGCACCTCTACTTCCCACCTTGTGATGCGGAATACGACCACGCAGCAAAGCTCGATGATTTGTACCATCGTACTATCAAACGTGTTTTACAATGGTCACTATGCTATTCTTACGTGTAACGACGGTCAATTAAGTGCAAAAAGGAATTTGATGGATATTTGCCTCCAAATATCTCAAATTTTGTCATTGTACAATGTACATGCTATTTTATATAGAAATAAGTTATTCGCTATAACTTTTGACTAAATAAAGCTAGAAGGGCACGGTAAACGTCATTTTGTTGTTATTATCAAGACGCGTTGAATGCTGTGCAGCATGACCTCTTTCTGACATTTGATGATCTTGATTTTTTTTTTTTAATTTAGTCCGAATGTTTTTGAATGGATGGATTTCCGATGTCAGGACCCACGCTCAGCATAGCTTGTTGCGCAGGTCCTGCCCCCACCACCCGATCGCGCAATTCCTGGCGTCCGGCAGAATTTAGAGACGAAAGTTTTACGTGCCCGACATACATGGACACGGTCCGCCCCGCTCACTGACGTCACCTGACCTTGAGTGCGACCACTGCCACCGGCCGCAGGCCATCCCAGACAGGAGCAAATAGCGAGCGCCGAAGCGACTCGAACCCGGGCTGCCAATACCGGGAAAGATCAGAAGTCCAGCGCTGATTCCAGTCCAGCACTGACCTTGACCTAAGGTCAAGGTCACGGTGCAAGGTCACCGTTCCAAATTTGACCTACACGACGATGTCATTTATCTTTGAACTTGTCTTGAAGATAGGAATTAATTGGTATTAAGATAATTTCGCGATCGTTGATGATTATAAAGCAAACTGAGACATTTTTGGGCTCTTTTTACACCGAGAAGGAAGTTATGAAGTTGCTATACGACATTCAAATTAAAATGAATTAAACAAATTGCCATTGACGATCAGGCGTTATTTAAGCACAATCGAAGTCCTCGAAACAAGACAAGTTTTAAGATACATAACATCGCCACATAGGCCACAGCTTGGGAGGGGGGGGGGGGGGCTTTTGCCCCTGTCGCTCCCCTTGGATCCGCCAGTGGGTATCAGGTTCACGCTATATGCTTTGCTAAACATAACTTATGTCATACTGATAACACGTCACATTATCCGAACTTTCCACTTGTATGTTTTCTTGTTAGTTATTTTCTTTTCTTGTATAAACTGAAGACGCTTCAGCTGTCTGCAGTCCAGTTTGAGATCAGCTCACCTACTGGTGTTCGCCACCAGGCACCTCTGTTCCTGTGGTGTTTCTGGCCGAGCTTCAACTCGGCTCTGGCGGTCGGTGATGACCAGCATCGAGCCATCATCAACACCTACCTGTCGCTGGCCGCCAGCTGTGTCACCACGTTCGCCGTCTCCGCCATGGTCCACAAACAGGGCAAGTTCACCATGGTAAGTGCACAAAACGGCTGACATCTCCGCCCTGATGCGCTAGCAGGACATCCTCGCCATGATACGTATACAGACCGATGGCGAAAGTTAATACTGTGTGCGAGCCGTCTGACATGGGTAAATAGGCAGACATTCGATTCCATGATAATGATAGTCTTGAGCCATACAATAACAACGTTTCAGATTTGGTTAACATTCCGTCCACACAATACAAACTGGGAATATTATCAATAAAGGATGAGCATCGACATCTGGGAGAGGATGACAAACTAGTGTTTCAACCCGATGGACCGGATTTCCCTTATTAGTTGTTTTTGCTCACTCCATGGCGGCGCCCCTCGCGGAAGTCTCTTGGTAGCCAGGCTGTGTCCAGCACCTCACATGACGACACCGCCGGAATATTGCAGGATCCATAGTTATCTCCCCAAATGAGGTAACATCCGGTCTCATTATACCGGGGGTGTACCTGGTTTTGTGATGAAAGCGACACAGTTGAGTGACGTGGTACTAGTTGGCCATTACTGGTAGACAACTTCTTACGGGTCCCTGTAATAGTCTGTGGCGCACAGCCCAGTTCATCGATCACATCACGACCTCTGTTTGCATCACTGCATGGCTATTCTCACCAGCAGAGAGCGCGTGACCAGCGGACCGACGGCTCGGTGACCGATGTGGTTCGCGAACCGACGGCCTCGGTGACCGATGTGGTTCGCGGACCGACGGCTCGGTGACCGATGTGTGTTCGCGGACCAATTACTCGGTGACCGATGTGGTTCGCGGACCGACGGCTCGGTGACCGATGTGGTTCGCGGACCGACGGCTCGGTGACCGATGTGGTTCGCGGACCGACGGCTCGGTGACCGATGTGGTTCGCGGACCAATGGCTCGGTGACCGATGTGGTTCGCGGACCAATGGCTCGGTGACCGATGTGGTTCGCGGACCAATGGCTCGGTGACCGATGTGGTTCGCGGACCAATGGCTCGGTGACCGATGTGGTTCGGCGGACCAATGGCTCGGTGACCGATGTGGTTCGCGGACCGACGGCTCGGTGACCGATGTGATTCGCGGACAATGGCTCGGTGACCGATGTGGTTCGCGGACCAATGGCTCGGTGACCGATGTGGTTCGCGGACCGACGGCTCGGTGACCGATGTGGTTCGCGGACCGACGGCTCTCGGTGACCGATGTGCCGTTCGCGGACCGACGGCTCGGGTGACCGATGTGGTTCGCGGACCAATGGCTCGGTGGACCGATGTGGTTCGCGGACCGACGGGCTCGGTGACCGATGTGGTTCGCGGACCAATGGCTCGGTGACCGATGTGGTTCGCGGACCGACGGCTCGGTGACCGATGTGGTTCGCGGACCAATGGCCTCGGTGACCGATGTGGTTCGCGGACCAATGGCTCGATGACCCGATGTGGTTCGCGGACCGACGGCTCGGTGACCGATGTGGTTCGCGGACCAATGGCTCGGTGACCGATGTGGTTCGCGGACCGACGGCTCGGTGACCGATGTGGTTCGCGGACCAATGGCTCGGTGACCGATGTGGTTCGCGGACCGACGGCTCGGTGACCGATGTGGTTCGCGGACCAATGGCTCGGTGACCGATGTGGTTCGCGGACCAATGGATCGGTGACCGATATGGTTCGCGGACCAACGGCTCGGTGACCGATGTGGTCCGCGGACCAATGGCTCGGGTACCGATTGTGGGTTCGCGGACCAATGACTCGGTGACCGATGTGGTTCGCGGACCACGGCCTCGGTGAATGATGTGGCTCGGTGACCAATGGCCTCGGTGACCGATGTGGTTCGCGGACCAATGGCTCGGTGACCGATGTGGTTCGCGGACCAATGGCTCGGTGACCGATGTGGTTCGCGGACCAATGGCTCGGTGACCGATGGTCGGCTCGGTGCCCCAATGGCTCGGTTGACCGATGGCTCGGTGGCCGATGGCTCGGGTGACCAGTGGCTCGGTGACCGATGGCTCGGTGACCAATGGCTCGGTGACCGATGTGGTTCGCGGACCAATGGCTCGGTGACCGATGGGCTCGGTGACACAATGGCTCGGTGACCGATGTGGTTCGCGGGACCAATGGCTCGGTGACCGATGTGGTTCTGTCGCCAGGACTGGCCATGACGTCACTGTGCTGGCCCCGCTCCGCTCTCAGCGATATGTTCTGGGTTTAGTCACTATTAGTCACTATTAGAGGATCACTATTAGAGGATCGATTGACCCGTTAACGGGAGTGTGCTACTGGCATTGCCTCATTTGGAGTTGTTGAAACTGGTCTATAGAACACAATTTTTCTGAATTGAACCATGACTTCATTTCTCCAGATTCACACTAGTTGCTGAGATATTCCAAAGACTCCAGGAACTGGCTGGTAGCACAAAATTATCGAGTAGACTCCAGAGGACTTACCACTACTAGAAGCATTGCTAATATCGAAATATGGGTCCAATTTGCTAGCATATCGTTGGCGCCCGGCCAATAGCAATTCGACAAAACAGCTCGTGCGCGCTGATGAGCAGTCTGAACAGTACCGTCTTTTCCCCTTATTACTCGGCAACGCTTGATGGCCATTTTTCGACGAAGATATCAATTTATAGCTACGAAACTTGCACATTGTTCACAGTAGGCAAGAACATGCTGTGCAAAACTTGCCTCTCTATCTAGTATAATGCAGCTGTAATTGTATTGTCTTAGGTGCGCCGTTTTACACAACATCGTCTTGCGATAGTGCTGTGGTGGTCGTTCTTATAGGTATATCGAAACGAAAAATAAGCAAAAACAATATAAAGTTAAAAATCAACCGGGGGGGGGGGGGGGGGGCTCCAGATGTGAATTTCATCGTATCCAACAATCAAACCAAAAGCTTCTTACCGTAATAAAATGTATTTGATATTCCAAAAGAGTAGACACACCGTCCCTTTAAAGCCGTTAACCTGTTAACCCATTAACATTATTCGATATTCTAGGGATAAAATGCCGACCCCCTTAGAAACGAGTTGCCCTCGTACATGTTCCTGCGCCATGGTTAATCTTTGTCTCTGAACCATCGGAGAATGACGCTGAATGATAGACCGAGAGAAGGTTGGTCTTCTATGACCGTGGGCTGGTCAAATACCAATATAGATGGCCACAGGAGGCATCTCGCCACCCTGTTCGCTCTCGATATGCCCAGGAGGCATCACGCGACCGTCCACCCTCGACAGGAGCATGTTCAGAAACGCCCACCCCTGGCCGGCGGGGGTGGCGATCGGCACCGCTGCCGACATGGTCGTCCAGCCGGTCGGAGCCCTCGTCGTCGGCTCCGTCGCTGGCGCCCTCTCTGTCATCGGCTTCGAGAAAAATCACGGTGAGACAATAACAACGCCGCTGTGACATTTTCGAAAGCACCTGTAAAAGCAGCCGCACACTGCGCCATTCGGCGCGCGATATCACTGCGAAATTCCGCGGTCCGCGGTCCGTTTAAGCTATCCGTTTTTAAACCAGTTTAAGCTGCCCATGGAAAATAGGGTCACTGTCACGTTCGTCTAACACCGTACCCTCCTCCCACAGCCGGCGCTATCTAAACACTGTCACGTCCGTCTAACACCGTACCCTCCTCCCACAGCCGGCGCTGGCTAAACACTGTCACGTCCGTCTAACACCGTACCTTCCTCCCACAGCCGGCGCTATCTAAACACTGTCACGTCCGTCTAACACCGTACCCCTCCTCCCACAGCCGGCGCTATATAGACACTGTCACGTCCGTCTAACACCGTACCCTCCTCCCACAGCCGGCGCTATCTAAACACTGTCACGTCCGTCTAACACCGTACACTCCTCCCACAGCCGGCGCTGGCTAAACACTGTCACGTCCGTCTAACACCGTACCCTCCTCCCACAGCCGGCGCTATCTAAACACTGTCACGTCCCGTCTAACACCGTACCCTCCATCCCACAGCCGCGCTATCTAGACACTGTCACGTCCGTCTAACACCGTACCCTCCTCCCACAGCCGGCGCAATCAAACACTGTCACGTCCGTCTACACCGACCCTCCTCCCACAGCCGCGCTGGCTAAACACTGTTACGTCCGTCTAACACCGTACCCTCCTCCCACAGCCGGCGCTATCTAAACACTGTCACGTCCGTCTAACACCGTACCCTCCTCCCACAGCCGGCGCTATATAAACACTGTCACGTACGTCTAACACCGTACCCTCCTCACACATCCGGCGCTGGCTAAACACTGTCACGTCCGTCTAACACCGTACCCTCCTCCCACAGCCGGCGCTGTCTAAACACTGTCACGTCCGTCTAACACCGTACCCTCCTCCCACAGCCGGCGCTGGCTAAACACTGTCACGTCCGTCTAACACCGTACCCTCCCTCCCACAGCCCGGGCACTGGCTAAACACTGTCACGTCCGTCTAACACCGTACCCCTCCTCGCCACAGCCGGCGCTGGCTAAACACTGTCACGTCCGTCTAACACCGTACCCCCCACAGCCGGCGCTGGCTAAACACTGTCACGTCCGTCTAACACCGTACCCTCCTCCCACAGCCGGCGCTGTCTAAACACTGTCACGTCCGTCTAACACCGTACCCTCCTCCCACAGCTGGCGCTATATAAACACTGTCACGTCCGTCTAACACCGTACCCTCCTCCCACAGCCGGCGCTATATAAACACTGTCACGT
>JAXIVJ010012379.1:0-10000 GCA_036785665.1 Chirona hameri
TGAAGGTCAAAGCGATAATGCCCATCTCTATTTATACGTATCGATCACAACCAGATACTAGTCTTGCGCTGCTTGCACACACTCTTATCTCTGCACGCGTCATATGCGTCATAATGCCCGGTATCATTGAGGTCAGCTCTCCAAACATCGACCTCAGAACAGTAATGCTTGCCGACATTTATCCTTCTACCGCCAGAACTGGTGGCCGTCTTCTCCCCATGGTGTATCTCTCAGCACACAGTGGCCGGACGTCTCCGCCGCGCTGTCCCGCGTTATACGCTACTGCCGGTCTCTTCCGACCAGTCGTACAGGTGCAGCTGCTCCAGATCAGGCGCTTCTCCGTCCCGCTGCCGGTGTCAGTATCGGTGTCAGTGTCAGTGTCAGTGTCAGTGTCAGTAGCCAACCGAGATGCCAGTGACCCGTCCGATGTTACAGGAGCACCGGGGACAGCCGTCGAACCCGTCCACCAGGCTGCAGTCGGGCCGGCGCGGACACTTCACCGGCTCGCAGACCGGCCCTATGCCGCCGCCGCCGCCGCCGCCGCCGCCGCCGCCTCCGCCGCCGCCACAGGCACACGTGGGACAGCCGTCCAGCCCGGGGCGACGCGGACAGCCCTGAGGACAGTCGGTGAGGACCGGACAGTGGGACAGCGGCGGCGGCATGGGGTCCGTGCCGCACTGGCAGCTCAGGCAGCCGTCACTGCTGGTGAGACGGTCGCAGAAGTTCCGACATACGTAGCTCTGCGGGAAGCACAGCTGCGGCGGCTTCGGCGGTCCCACCGGCGCGGGCGGCAGGGGCTGGGCTCCACACGTGCACTGGATGCAGCCTCTGTTGTTGGTCCTCTCGCCACAGTCGGCCGGACAGCGGTAGTCAGACGGGTACCACGGTTCCAGACACCGTCCTGAAACCATCAGGAATATCACAGCCGGGGGCCGACACTGCCCTGAAACCATCAGGAAGGTCACGACTGGGACCGACACTGCCCTGAAACCATCAGGACGGTCACAGGAGTTCTGAAAGTCCAGAAGGACGGATGTCGGATCTGAAGGCACGGGAGGACGATTGTCGGATCTGAGGGTCCGGGAGGACGGGAGTCGGATCTGAAGGTCTGGGAGGACGGGTGTCGGATCTGAAGGTCCGGGAGGACGGGTGTCGGATCTGAAGGTCTGGGAAGACGGGTGTCGGATCTGAAGGTCTGGGAGCATGGGTGTCGGGTCTGAAGGTCTGGGAGGACGAGTATCGGTCTGGGAGGACGGGTATCGGGTCCGGGAGGATGGATATCGGATCTGATGGCCCGGGAGGACGGGTGTCGGGTCTGAAGGTCTGGGAAGACGAGTGTTGGGTCTGAAGGTCCGGGAGGACGGGTGTCGGGTCTGGGAGGACGGGTAGCAGATCTGTGAGGACATGTAGCAGATCTAGGAGGACAGGTATCGGGTCTCGGAGGACGGGTGTCGGGTTTGAAGGTCCGGGAGGACGGGTGTCGGGTCCGAGAGGACGGTTGTCTGGTCTGAAGGTCCGGGAGGACGGGTGTCGGATTTAAAGGTCTGGGAGGACGGGTGTTGGGTCTGAAGGTCCAGGAGGATGGGTGTCGGGTCTGGGAGGACGGGTAGCAGATCTGGGAGGACATGTGGCAGATCTAGGAGGACAGGTATCGGGTCTGGGAGGACGGGTGTCGGATCTGAAGTTCAGGGAGGACGGGTGTCGGATCTGAAGGTCCGGGAGGACGTGTGTCTGGTCTGGGAGGACGGGTGTCGGTTCTGAAGGTCTGGGAGGACGGGTGTCGGGTCCGGGAGGATGGGTGTCGGATCTGAAGGTCCGAGAGGAAGGGTGTCGGTTCTGAAGGTCCGGGAGGACGGGTGTCGGGTCTGAAGGTCCGAGAGGACGGGTGTCGGTTCTGAAGGTCCGGGAGGACGGGTGTCGGGTCTGTAAGTCTGGGAGGACGAGTGTCATATCTGGGAGGAGAGGTGACGGATCTGCAGGTGCGGGAGGTTGGGTGTATAATATGGTGACGTGTCGTGGAGTTATATTATCTTAGTTACCTGTCCAAGATCATACGAAAAACTGTGATGAGAGTAATTTGTGCTTAGTGTAAGTTAAATTAACAATGCTAGCTAATCTTTAAACCCATCAAGTTGGATATTTCAGTTTAGCTTAGTGTTTCAGTATTGAGACAAAAGTGAACACTGAACTGCATTGCGTGGTGCGTACCAGGCGGCTCCGGCGCGGGCGGCAGGGGCTGGGCTCCGCACGTGCACTGGATGCACCCTCTGTTGTTGGTCCTCTCGCCACAGTCGGGCGGACAGCGGTAGTCAGACGGGTACCACGGTTCCAGACACCGTCCTGAAACCAACAGGAATGTGACAGCTGGGGACCGACACCGTCCTGAAACCATCAGTAATGTCACAGCCGGGACCGACACCGTCCTGAAACCATCAGGAAGGTCACAGCTGGGGACCGACACTGCCCTGCAACCATCAGGAAGGTCACAGCTGGGGACCGACACTGCCCTGGAACCATCAGGACGGTCACAAGAGGTCTGATGGTCCGGGAGGACGGGTGTCGAGTCTGCAGGTCCGGGAGGATGGGTGTCGGGTCCGGGAGGACGGGTGTCGGGTATGAAGGTCTGGGAGGATGGGTGTCGGGTCCGGGAGGACGGGTGTCGGGTATGAAGGTCTGGGAGGATGGGTGTCGGGCCCGGGAGGACGGGTGTCGGGTCTGAAGGTCTGGGAGGACTAGTGTCGGGTCTGGAGGTCCGGGAGGACGGGGTTCAGGTCCGGGAGGACGGGTATCGGGTCCGGGAGAACGGGTGTCGGGTCTGGGAGGACGGGTGTCGGGTCCGGAAGGACTGGTGTTGAGTCTGAAGGTCTGGGAGGACGGGTGTGGGGTCTGAAGGTCCGGAGGGACGGGTGTCGGGGCTGGGAGGATGGGTGTCGGGTCTGAAGGTCCAGGAGGAGGGGTGTCGGATATGAAGGTCCGGGAGGACGGGTGTCGGGTCTGAAGGTCCGGTAGGATGGGTGTCGGGTCTGAAGGTCAGGGAGGACGGGTGTCGGGTCTGGGAGGACGGGTGTCGGGTCCGGAAGAGCGGGTGTCGAGTCTGAAGGTCTGGGAGGACGGGTGTCGGGTCTGAAGGTCCGGGGGTCGGGTGTCGGGTCTGGGAGGACGGGTGTCGGGTCTGAAGGTCCGGAAGGACGGTTGTCTGGTCTGAAGGTCCGGGAGGAAGGGTGTCGGGTCTCGGAGGACGGGTGTCGGGTCTGAAGGTCCGGGAGGACGGGTGTCGGGTCTCGGAGGACGGGTGTCGGGTCTGAAGGTCCGGGAGGACGGGTGTCGGGTCCGAGAGGACGGTTGTCTGGTCTGAAGGTCCGGGAGGACGGGTGTCGGATCTGAAGGTCTGGGAGGACGGGTGTCGGGTCTGAAGGTCCGGGAGGACAGGTGTCGGGTCTGAAGGTCTGGGAGGACGGGTGTCGGGTCTGAAGGTCCGGGGGACGGGTGTCGGGTCTGGGAGGACGGGTGTCGGGTCTGAAGGTCTGGGAGGACGGGTGTCGGATCTGAAGGTCCGGGAGGACGGGTGTCGGGTCTGAAGGTCCGGGAGGACGGGTGTCGGGAATGTAGGTCCAGGAGGATGGCTGTTGGGTCCAGGAGGACGGGTGTCGGATCTGAAGGTCCGGGAGGACGTGTGTCTGGTCTGGGAGGACGGGTGTCGGGTCTGAAGGTCTGGGAGGACGGGTGTCGGATCTGAAGGTCCGGGAGGACGGGTGTCGGGTCTGAAGGTCCGAGAGGACGGGTGTCGGTTCTGAAGGTCCAGGAGGATGGGTGTCGGGTCTGGGAGGACGGGTAGCAGATCTGGGAGGACATGTGGCAGATCTAGGAGGACATGTGTCGGGTCCGGGAGGACGGGTGTCGGGTCTGAAGGTCCGAGAGGACGGGTGTCGGTTCTGAAGGTCCGGGAGGACGGGTGTCGGGTCTGTAAGTCTGGGAGGACGAGTGTCATATCTGGGAGGAGAGGTGACGGATCTGCAGGTGCGGGAGGTTGGGTGTATAATATGGTGACGTGTCGTGGAGTTATATTATCTTAGTTACCTGTCCAAGATCATACGAAAAACTGTGATGAGAGTAATTTGTGCTTAGTGTAAGTTACATTAACAATGCTAGCTAATCTTTAAACCCATCAAGTTGTACATTTCAGTTTAGCTTAGTGTTTCAGTATTGACACAAAAGTGAACACTGAACTGCATTGCGTGGTGCGTACCAGGCGGCTCCGGCGCGGGCGGCAGGGGCTGGGCTCCGCAGGTGCACTGGATGCAGCCTCTGTTGTTGGTCCTCTCGCCACAGTCGGGCGGACAGCGGTAGTCAGACGGGTACCACGGTTCCAGACACCGTCCTGAAACCATCAGGAATGTGACAGCTGGGGACCGACACCGTCCTGAAACCATCAGGAAGGTCACAGCGGGACCGACACTGCCCTGAAACCATCAGGAAGGTCACAGCCAGGACCGACACTGCCCTGAAACCATAAGGACGGTCACAGCCAGGACCGACACTGCCCTGAAACCATCAGGACGGTCACAGCCGGGACCGACACCGTCCTGAAACCATCAGGAAGGTCACAGCCGGGGACCGACACTGCCCTGAAACCATCAGGACGGTCACAGCCGGGACCGACACCGTCCTGAAACCATCAGGACGGTCACAAGAGGTCTGATGGTCCTGGAGGACGGGTGTCGAGTCTGCAGGTCCGGGAGGATGGGTGTCGGGTCCGGGAGGACGGGTGTCGGGTATGAAGGTCTAGGAGGATGGGTGTCGGGTCCGGGAGGACGGGTGTCGGGTCTGAAGGTCTGGGAGGACGAGTGTCGGGTTTGGAGGTCCGGGAGGACGGGTTTCAGGTCCGGGAGGACGGGTTTCAGGTCCGGGAGGACGGGTTTCGGGTCTGGGAGGACGGGTGTCGGGTCCGGGAAGACGGGTGTCGGGTCTGGGAGGACGGGTGTCGGGTCCGGAAGGACTGGTGTCGAGTCTGAAGGTCTGGGAGGACGGGTGTGGGGTATGAAGGTCCGGAGGGACGGGTGTCGGGGCTGGGAGGATGGGTGTCGGGTCTGAAGGTCCGGGAGGACGGGTGTCGGATCTGAAGGTCCAAGAGGACGGGTGTCGGGTCTGAAGGTCCAGGAGGAGGGGTGTCGGATATGAAGGTCCGGGAGGACGGGTGTCGGGTCTGAACGTCCGGGAGGACGAGTGTCGGGGCTGGGAGGACGGGTGTCGGGTCTGAAGGTCCAGAAGGACGGTTGTCTGGTATGAAGGTCCGAGAGGACGGGTGTCTGGTCTCGGAGGACGGGTGTCGGGTCTGAAGGTCCGGGAGGACGGGTGTCGGGTCTCGGAGGACGGGTGTCGGGTCTGAAGGTCAGGGAGGACGGGTGTCGGGTCCGAGAGGACGGTTGTCTGGTCTGAAGGTCCGGGAGGACGGGTGTCGGGTCTGAAGGTCTGGGAGGACGGGTGTCGGGTCTGAAGGTATGGGGGACGGGTGTCGGGTCTGAAGGTCTGGGAGGACGGGTGTCGGGTATGAAGGTCTAGGAGGACGGGTGTCGGGTCTGAAGGTCCGAGAGGACATGTGTCGGGTCTGAAGGTCTGGGAGGACGGGTGTCGGGTCTGAAGGTCCGGGGGACGAGTGTCGGGTCTGAAGGTCTGGGAGGACGGGTGTCGGGTCTGAAGGTCTGGGAGGACGGGTGTCGGGTCTGAAGGTCCGGTAGGACGGATGTCGGGTGTGAAGGTCTGAGAGGACAGGTGTCGGATCTGAAGGTCCGAGAGGACGGGTGTCGGGTCTGAAGGTCCGGTAGGACGGATGTCGGGTGTGAAGGTCTGGGAGGACGGGTGTCAGATCTGAAGGTCCGGGGGGACAGGTGTCGGGTCTGGGAGGACGGATGTCGGGTCTGAAGCTCCAGAAGGACGGGTGTCGGATCTGAAGGTTCGAGAGGACGGGTGTCGGGAATGTAGGTCCAGGAGGATGGCTGTTGGGTCCAGGAGGACGGGTGTCGGATCTGAAGGTCCGGGAGGACGTGTGTCTGGTCTGGGAGGACGGGTGTCGGGTCTGAAGTTCTGGGAGGACGGGTGTCGGTTCTGAAGGTCTGGGAGGACGGGTGTCGGGTCCGGGAGGATGGGTGTCGGATCTGAAGGTCCGAGAGGACGGGTGTCGGTTCTGAAGGTCTGGGAGGACGGGTGTCGGGTCCGGGAGGATGGGTGTCGGATCTGAAGGTCCGAGAGGACGGGTGTCGGGTCTGAAGGTCCGGGAGGACGGGTGTCGGGTCTGAAGGTCCGGGAGGACGGGTGTCGGGTCTGGGAGGATGGGTGTCGGATCTGAAGGTCCGGGATGACGGGTGTCGGGTCTGGGAGGACGGGTATTCAGGTCTGGGAAGACAGGTGGCAGATCTAGGAGGACAGGTGTCGGGTCTGGGAGGACAGGTGTCGGGTCTGTAGGTCTGGGAAGACGAGTGTCGGGTCCGAGGGTCTGGGAGGACAGGTGTCGGGTCTGAAGGTCCGGGAGGACGAGTGTCGGGTCTGAAGGTCCGGGAGGACGAGTGTCGGGTCTGAAGGTCTAGGAAGACGGGTGTCGGATCTGAAGGTCTGGGAGGACGAGTGTCGGGTCTGAAGGTCCGGGAGGACGGGTGTCGGGTCTGAAGGTCCGGGAGGACGAGTGTCGGGTCCGAAGGTCCGGGAGGACGAGTGTCGGGTCTGAAGGTCTAGGAAGACGGGTGTCGGATCTGAAGGTCCGAGAGGCTGAGTGTTGGGTCTGAAGGTCTGGGAGGACGGGTGTCGGGTCTGAAGGTCCGGGAGGACGGGTGTCGGGTCCGAGAGGACGGTTGTCTGGTCTGAAGGTCCGGGAGGACGGGTGTCGGATCTGAAGGTCTGGGAGGACGGGTGTCGGGTCTGAAGGTCCGGGAGGACAGGTGTTGGGTCTGAAGGTCTGGGAGGACGGGTGTCGGGTCTGAAGGTCCGGGAGGACGGGTGTCGGGTCCGAGAGGACGGTTGTCTGGTCTGAAGGTCCGGGAGGACGGGTGTCGGGTCTGAAGGTCCGGGGGACGTTTGTCTGGTCTGAAGGTCTGGGAGGACGGGTGTCGGGTCTGAAGGTCCGGGGGACGGGTGTCGGGTCTGAAGGTCTGGGAGGACGGGTGTCGGGTCTGAAGGTCTGGGAGGACGGGTGTCGGGTCTAAAGGTCCGGGAGGACGGGTGTCGGGTCCGAGAGGACGGTTGTCTGGTCTGAAGGTCTGGGAGGACGGGTGTCGGGTCTGAAGGTCTGGGAGGACGGGTGTCGGGTCTGAAAGTCTGGGAGGACGGGTGTCGGGTCTGAAGGTCTGGGAAGACGGGTGTCGGATCTGACGGTCTGGGAGGACGGGTGTCGGGTCTGAAAGTCCGGGGGACGGGTGTCGGGTCTGAAGGTCTGGGAGGACGGGTGTCGGGTCTGAAGATCTGGGAGGACGGGTGTCGGGTCTGAAGGTCCGGGGATGGGTGTCGGGTCTGAAGGTCTGGGAGGACGGGTGTCGGGTCTGAAGGTCTGGAAGGACGGGTGTCGGATCTGAAGGTCTGGGAGGACGGGTGTCGGGTCTGAAGGTCCGGGAGGACGGGTGTCGGGTCTGAAGGTCCGGGAGGACGGGTGTCGGATCTGAAGGTCCGAGAGGATGGGTGTCGGGTCTGAAGGTCCGGGAGGACGGGTGTCGGGTCTGAAGGTCCGGGAGGACGGGTGTCGGATCTGAAGGTCCGGGAGGACGTGTGTCTGGTCTGGGAGGACGGGTGTCGGGTCTGAAGGTCCGGGAGGACGGGTGTCGGATCTGAAGGTCCGAGAGGATGGGTGTCGGATCTGAAGGTCCGAGAGGACGGGTGTCGGTTCTGAAGGTCTGGGAGGACAGGTGTCGGGTATGGGAGGACGGGTGTCGGGTCTGAAGGTCTGGGAGGACGGGTGTTGGGTCTGAAGGTCCAGGAGGATGGGTGTCGGGTCTGGGAGGACGGGTAGCAGATCTGGGAGGACATGTGGCAGATCTAGGAGGACAGGTGTCGGGTCTGGGAGGACGGGTGTCGGGTCTGAAGGTCCGGGAGGACGGGTGTCGGGTCTGTAAGTCTGGGAGGACGAGTGTCATATCTGGGAGGAGAGGTGACGGATCTGCAGGTGCGGGAGGTTGGGTGTATAATATGGTGACGTGTCGTGGAGTTATATTATCTTAGTTACCTGTCCAAGATCATACGAAAAACTGTGATGAGAGTAATGTGTGTTTAGTGTAAGTTACATTAACAATGCTAGTTAATCTTTAAACCCCTCAAGTTGTACATTTCAGTTTAGCTTAGTGTTTCAGTATTGAGACAAAAGTGAACACTGAACTGCATTGGGTGGTGCGTACCAGGCGGCTCCGGCGCGGACGGCAGGGGCTCGGCTCCGCAGGTGCACTGGATGCAGCCTCTGTTGTTGGTCCTCTCGCCACAGTCGGGCGGACAGCGGTAGTCAGACGGGTACCGCGGTTCCAGACACCGTCCTGAAACCATCAAGGATGTGACAGCTGGGGACCGACACTGCCCTGGAACCATCAGGAAGGTCACAGCCGGGACCGACACAGTCCTGAAACCATCAGGACGGTCACAAGAGGTCTGATGGTCCGGGAGGACGGGTGTCGAGTCTGCAGGTCCGGGAGGATGGGTGTCGGGTCCGGGAGGACGGTTGTCGGATCTGAAGGTCTGGGAGGACGAGTGTCGGGTTTGGAGGTCCGGGAGGACGGGTTTCAGGTCCGGGAGGACGGGTGTCGAGTCTGGGAGGACGGATGTCGGGTCCGGGAAGACGGGTGTCGGGTCTGGGAGGACGGGTGTCGGGTCCGGAAGGACTGGTGTCGAGTCTGAAGGTCTGGGAGGACGGGTGTGGGGTATGAAGGTCCGGAGGGACGGGTGTCGGGGCTGGGAGGATGGGTGTCGGGTCTGAAGGTCCGGGAGGACGGGTGTCGGATCTGAAGGTCCAAGAGGACGGGTGTCGGGTCTGAAGGTCCAGGAGGAGGGGTGTCGGATATGAAGGTCCGGGAGGACGGGTGTCGGGTCTGAAGGTCCGGGAGGACGAGTGTCGGGTCTGAAGGTCCGGGAGGACGGGTGTCGGGTCAGAAGGGATGGGTGTCGGATCTGAAGGTCCGAGAGGACGGGTGTCGGGTCTGGGAGGACGGGTGTCGGGTCCGGAAGGACGAGTGTCGAGTCTGAAGGTCTGGGAGGACGGGTGTCGGGTCTGAAGGTCCGGGAGGACGGGTGTCGGGTCAGAAGGGATGGGTGTCGGATCTGAAGGTCCGAGAGGACGGGTGTCGGGTCTGGAAGGACGGGTGTCGGGTCCGGAAGGACGAGTGTCGAGTCTGAAGGTCTGGGAGGACGGGTGTCGGGTCTGAAGGTCCGAGGGGACGGGTGTTCGGGTCTGGAAAGACGGGTGTCGGGTCTGAAGGTCCGGAAGGACGGTGGTCTGGTATGAAGGTCCGGGAGGACGGGTATCGGGTCTCGGAGGACGGGTGTCGAGTCTGAAGGTCAGGGAGGACGGGTGTCGGGTCCGAGGGGACGGTTGTCTGGTATGAAGGTCCGGGAGGACGGGTGTCGGGTCTGAAGGTCTGGGAGGACGGGTGTCGGGTCTGAAGGTCTGGGGGGACGGGTGTCGGGTCTGAAGGCCTGGGAGGACGGGTGTCGGGTATGAAGGTCTGGGAGGACGGGTGTCGGGTCTGAAGGTCCGAGAGGACATGTGTCGGGTCTGAAGGTCTGGGAGGACGGGTGTCGGGTCTGAAGGTCCGGGGGACGGGTGTCGGGTCTGAAGGTCTGGGAGGACGGGTGTCGGGTCTGAAGGTCTGGGAGGACGGGTGTCGGGTCTGAAGGTCCGGGAGGACGGGTGTCGGGTCTGAAGGTCTGGGAGGACGGGTGTCGGATCTGAAGGTCCGGGGGGACAGGTGTCGGGTCTGGGAGGACGGATGTCGGGTCTGAAGCTCCAGAAGGACGGTGTCGGATCTGAAGGTTCGAG
>JAXIVJ010012379.1:17500-40547 GCA_036785665.1 Chirona hameri
TCCGAGGGCGCCCTTCCACATACATTCAAAGGCGCCCTCCGATGTACCTCTGAAAGCGCCATCCCACATAGCTCCAAAGGCGACCTCTAATACACCTTTGAAAGCAACACCCCCCGCCCCCTCCCACCCCACATACCTCCATGAAGGGCGCCATCTGATACACATCTGAATTAGCCCTTACAGGTGCCTCCAAAGGCGCCCTCCCATACACATCTGAAGGCTCCCTCCCACATACCTCCGAAGGCGCCCTCCGATATATCTCCGAGGGCGCCCTCCCAAATAGCTCCAGAGGCGCCCTCTGTGAGACCAGAGGCGCCCCGGCCTCACATTCAGCGAAGGGCGCCTTTGGATATATGTAGGGAGGGCGCTCTCGGGCCTCATATAGATGTATCTGAGGGTGTTTTTGGACTATGTGGGAGAGCGCCTTCAGACGTGTATCGTTGGGCGCCTTTGGAGGTATGTGGGAGGACGCCTTCAGAGGTGTATCGGAGGGCGCCTTCGGAAATGTATTGGAGGACGCCTCCGAAAGTGTATTCGAGGGAGCCTTTGAAGGTATGTGGGAGGGCGCCATCGGAGATGTATCGGAGGGCGCCTTGGGAGCCTGTAGGTATGCATGAGGGCGCCTTCAAAGTTCAAAAGTACATGGGAGGGTGCCATTGGAGGTATGTTTGAGGGCGCCTTCAGAGGTGTATGTGTATCAAAGGGCGCCTTTAAAGGCATGTGGGAAAGCGTTTTCAGAGGTGTAGTGGACTATTTTAAAAAGTAAATAAATATAGTAAATAAAGTATATAATAGTAGTTAAATAGCATTACAAAAGTATTGAAATAGTAAATAAAGTATTTTCAGTGGTACCTTTAGAGCTATGTGGGAGGGTGCCTTCAGATGTGTATCGGAGGGCGCCTCTGGAAGTATTTGGGAGGACGCTTTGAAGGTATGTGGGAGGCCGCCTTTGAACATATGTGGGAGGGTGCTTTTAGAGGTATATCGGAGGCCGCCTTTAGAGGTATGTGTGAGGGCGCCTTCAGAGGTGTATCGGAGCGCGTTTACATTCAGTGGAACGCGCCTCATATTCAGCCGGAGTGCGCCTCACATTCAGCGAAGTGCGCCTTCTGCACCCTACGCTGAATGTGAGACGCATTGCATGAACCGAAGGCGTCTTCGGTGCATGAGGGCGCCTTCGGTGCGTAAGGGCGCCTTCGGTGCGTAAGGGCGCGGCGCCCAAGGGTGGTGCAGTGGTGCAGTGACCCCCCTAAATACTCCCCTGCTAAAGATGGCACCGCACCAACAAATAGATGGCTATTTTGTTCCTTCTGGGTATTAACCTTATTTACGGCGTATAATCCGCACAAAATAGTTGAATGTCGCAAGCTTTGCACATCGATCGGATTTATAAAAATCCATGTAATTGTTATTTCATCTTGAAGCGATTTTCACTACCTATTGGATATCACAGATGACCACAGGCGATGATGACAGAGCTGACTTGTAGTGTCTGTATGGGACGCGCAGAGTGTCTGTATGGGACGCGCAGAGTGTCTGTATGGGATGCACAGAGTGTCTGTATGGGACGCGCAGAATGTCTGTATGGGACGCGCGTAGTGTATGTATGGGACGCGCAGAGTGTCTGTATGGGACGCGCAGAGTGTCTGTATGGGACGCGCAGAGTGTCTGTATGGGACGTGCAGAGTGTCTGTATGGGACGCGCAGAGTGTCTGTATGGGACGCGCAGAGTGTCTGTATGGGACGCGCAGAGTGTCTGTATGGGACGCGCAGAGTGTCTGTATGGGACGCGCAGTGTGTCTGTATGGGACGCGCAGAGTGTCTGTATGGGACGCGCAGTGTCTGTATGGGACGTGCAGAGTGCCTGTATGGGACGCGCAGAATGTCTGTATGGGACGCGCAGTGTCTGTATGGGACGTGCAAAGTGTCTGTATGGGACGCGCAGAGTGTCTGTATGGGACGCGCAGAGTGTCTGTATGGGACGCGCAGAGTGTCTGTATGGGACGCGCAGAGTGTTTGTATGGGACGCGCAGAGTGTCTGTATGGGACGCGCAGAGTGTCTGTATGGGACGCGCAGAGTGTCTGTATGGGACGCGCAGAGTGTCTGTATGGGACGCGCAGAGTGTCTGTATGGGACGCGCAGAGTGTTGTATGGGACGCGCAGTGTTTGTATGGGACGCGCAGAGTGTCTGTATGGGACGCGCAGAGTGTCTGTATGGGACGCGCAGAGTGTATGTTTGGGACGCGCAGTGTCTGTATGGGACGTGCAGAGTGTCTGTATGGGACGCGCAGAGTGTCTGTATGGGACGCGCAGAGTGTCTGTATGGGACGCGCAGAGTGTCTGTATGGGACGCGCAGAGTGTATGTTTGGGACGCGCAGTGTCTGTATGGGACGTGCAGAGTGTCTGTATGGGACGCGCAGAGTGTCTGTATGGGACGCGCAGAGTGCGCGATTGATCACAGAGCCCGGTAGGTGGAGCCATGGCCCTGAGAGCTGAGTTCCTCGCCGTGCGACACTCCATGGGGTTGTCGCCGCTCGGGTCGCCGCTCGGGTCGCCGCTCGGGTCGCCGCTCGGGTCGCCGCTCGGGTCGCCGCTCGGGTCACCGGTCGGGTCACGCTCGCACCGCTCGGGTCACGCTCCCTGATTTAAAAGGCAAACAGATGTACATATTGTGTAGGTATTTATATTTAATCCAACAGACAATACATCCACACAGGTTTTTAGCAAGTATATATCATCAGCAGGCGTCACCAGTAGGCGTCATCAGCAGGTGTCATCAGCATGCGTCATCAGCAGGTGTCATCAGTAGGCGTCATCAGCAGGTGTCATCCGCATGCGTCATCAGCAGGCGTCATCAGCAGGTATGATCAGCAGGCGTCATCAGCCATGATGGCACTGTCTCTCAGCCGTTACCCAACGATTGGCCCACCGCTGGGGTAGGGGTCGGTCTCACACTCGTTGTGGCAGGAACCTCGGCAGCAGCGCAGGCCAAAGTCGCAGCCAGGCCGCGCTGCTTCGCACTGGTGTGCCGGCGGGAACTGCAGGGTACAGGCCGCGTTCCGGTCGAAGTTTTTACAGCGAGGCAGATCGGTCTCACACTCGTTGTGGCAGGAACCCCGACAGCAGCGCTGGTCGGGGGCGCAGCCAGTCGAAGTTGCACACTGGTGTGCCGGCGGGAACTGCAGGGTACAGGCCGAGTTCCGGTCGAAGTTTTTACAGAGAGGCAGATCGGTCTCACACTCGTTGTGGCAGGAACCCCGACAGCAGCGCTGGTCGGAGGCGCAGCCAGTCGAAGTTACACACTGGTGTGCCGGCGGGAACTGCAGAGTACAGGCCGCGTTCCGGTTGAAGTTTTGACAGCGAGGCAGATTGCCAGACAAGTCGACCGCGGCGACCGCCGCCAGCAGCACGGGCAGGGTGACGAACAGCAGCAGCTTCATGATGTAACTGCGGCGCCGGCTGCCGGCGGCCAGCTTTATACGGTGCTGAACCCCAGCAGCTTAGGAGAAAATCCGCGAGTCTTCAGCACACAGGTCAGCACGGCCGGGCGCGTGCTGGTGTTTACCAGCAGACCGAGTTTTAGCTGCGTTGTGGATGTCCTGAGAACCACCAAGGTCGTCGCCGTGGGAGGGGGGGGGGGGGGGGCGGAGGGAACACTGTCCCCCCAGCCGTCAGCAGGGCCTCCTGTAAGATATTTTGATTAGGGGAGGGGGGGGGGGGGGGGCAATCATTGTTTTCCGATGATGGGCAGCCACCTCTCAAATCGTGCTGTCTTCTTGGTTTTCATGCCGTATTTTCGGGTTTCATTTAATTATTTTTGGGTTTAAATATACTTCTGCACGTTGTTATGAGAAGTGATTTTTTTTTAATGAGAATATTGTATTACCTCATGCCGAGATATCCTTTCAACATTAGCACGTGCTTTTGGGAAAAGCTTTCCGCCCGCTGCGGCTAATGTTAAAGGTATTTGGGAATATATAATACTGCATGAGGCCGGTGTAAATACATTTTCAAGACCGAGGTGCTTTCTTGATTTTTGAACGAGACCGGAGGTCGAGGTAAAAAATTAAAGAAAGCACAGAGGTCTTTAAAATTTATGCTGGCCGGGTGCAGACTGGTTATTGATTCGACTCTGATTGAATCGATTGGAATCGTTCAATCAAAATCCCTTGAATCAAAGAAGAAACGATTCACTGCCGGATTTTGTGATTCATGAATCATGATTGAATCAAAACCCGCATAGAAACAAGGTTGATTGAATCAAAAAGACTGTGCTATGCTATTTCAATGGTGAGTCAAACGTGATTTGATCCAAAAATGTTTTGATTCTTTGAATCGGAAAGAATCGTTTCTCAAAATGGATATCCATGAATCAAGCGGTGACTGAATCATTCATATTCCAAAATTAATCGTGATTGAATCCTTCCAAAAAAGTGAATCAATAACCAGTCTGGCCGGGTGAGGTATGATTTTTACCATATGCCGCGTACGTCATTCAATGTTTTTTTTTCCATATATTTTCCAATCATGACTAAATCCTTACCAGAGAGGGAAATGCCAAATTTTGATTTAGGCTTTAACTTCGATGAAATTGCAGAAGCCTTGGAAGCGAAGTCGATAAAGCTTTCGAAATTCCAGTCAGGTTTTTAACACATACACTGTTTTCACGCGCTCTGGTAAAATACATTTTCCCTAGGGCATTTTTATTTTACCGCGTTATACCACACCTCTCGGGCCAATGTATTTTGATATCCCCGGCATATGGTAAACGATTTTGACCAAGGTCATTTTGATTTTTCCAGACAATTATTTAACAGAATATTGAGAGCGGAAGTGCCAGAACAGAAGCGCATACGACATTATGCCACAACAGAGCATTGTTGAACACATTTTCAGACTCTGGCGCTCTGAAGGGACAACTGAACCAGTGATAACTGAACCAGGGACAACTGAACCAGTGATAACTGAACCAGTGAAAACTGAACCAGTGACAAGTGAACCAGGGACAACTGGACCAGTGCCAACTGAACCAGGGACAATTGAATCAGTGACAACTGAACCAGGGACAACTGAACCAGTGACAACTGAACCAGTGACAACTGAGCCAGGACAACTGAACCAGTGACAACTGAACCAGGACAACTGAACAAGGGACAACTGAACCAATGACAAGTGAGGTCAAATTTTGAAGTTGACCGAACCCGGCCACCATTAATATGATGTGGAGCGTCTTAACGAGACAAACACGATGGTGCTAAAGTTATTGCGTTATGTTTAACTGATAAGAAGTTATTCACGAAAACTTTTTTTGGAAGAAAATGTCCTCGTGACATTTGGTGTCCTCTGGAACCTAAACCGTTGACCTGAACTATAGCTGCGGCCAGGGACCTAGCCAAGGGGGGGGGGGGGGGGGGGGACACGGGGCCATGCCCCCTTGAGCAAACACCAATTTACACTAGATAAAATACGATGGTGGTGAAGACCCGACTCCACCCCCCCCCCCCCCCCCCGGTCAACAACATTTCGACTGAGGAGTGAAAGGGAAATTTGAGGAGTGAAATCGAAGTGCCCCCCCCCCTTGCCCAGAACCGTTCCGCCGCCACTGGTCTGAACTCTGAAATTCCATCACTTTGCGAATCAAGCTGCATCTCTCGTGCTGACATTCTGTATCTGATCAGTCCGTTTATGCTTTCCACGATTTTGAAGTGAATCATAAGCCGCATCACTATCATTCTTCTCCCAAAAGTTATTTCCAGAAAACAATGTAACATTTTGTTTAGGTTTAAGTTCACTGGCCTCTCCTGACCCAAACCTTGACCTGACGTCAAATCTGGGTTTGTTCGCACATCATTTGCTGCTTTCGCTCTCGAGCTAAATACTATTGTGTGATGTGTAAGCCGCAAGGGACACCCATATATGGCCGAAATTAAGATTTTCGAATCAGTTATTGTTATTCAGTTGCTATAAATTCAAATATAAAAATAAAGCTGGTAAATATACCTGAAAATATTGCGTTCCTAAGTACAAATTATTAAGTAAAAACTGTTTTTCCTTCGCATTTTCACGAACCGTCTGATGGTTCATTCGACACTTCGCTCCCCCTAAACAAATCCGTGGCGACGTCATGTCCGTGAAGTTAGCGTCGGATTCGGATTCGAATTCAGCGTCGAGTAGCGATTCGCCTAAAAATGTGGTGACCGGTGAATTGGGGCAAGCTGATCACGAAAATGACATTCATTTTGATATTAAAGGTCATCTTCAAGGTCATTTTCAAGGTCAAAAGACGGGCGACTCAAAACGACCCGAAGTTATTGTCCGATCTAACAAATAATGGTCTTAATCGATTTCTCGGGTCAATATGTCCCTCCACCCTCGCAACCAGATCGGAGGGGGCGCAACCGGGGCCCCCTCCGACCTGCCCAGGGGCCCCTGAACAGGGGCGTCGGATTGCGGATGGCAGGGTACCCAAAATGCCCCCAGTCGAAAATCAGGGCGACAAAGCAGCCGTGGCAAATGACATTGACCCTCAATTTCAAGGTGAAATGACGGGGAGGTTCAAAACGACCCGAAGTTATTGTCCGACCTATAAAATGATGGTCTCAATCGATTCCTCGGGTCAATATCGGGAGATGTCTGCTAGCCTCACCTTCGCAACCTCACTCGTGTCAAACGACCTTGACCCTCAATTTCAAGGCCAAAGGACGGGGTGACTCAGAACGACCCGAAGTTATTGTCCGACATAAACAAATAATGGTCTCAATCGATTCCTCGGGTCCTCCGCCTTCGCAATCTCACTCGTGGCAAATGATCTTGACCCTCAATGTCAAGTCAGCCGCACCGGCTAAAAACGCCCGAAGTTATTATCCGATCTACAACATAATGGTCTCAATCGATTCCTCGGGTCAATATTGACCTTGCAAATGAGGATCAAGGTCATTTTCCACGAGTGAGGTTGCGAAGGTGGAGGCTAATATTGACCCGAGGAATCGATTGAGACCATTATTTTGTAGATTGGACAGTAACTTCGGGTCGTTTTGAGCCGTCCCGTCCTTTGACCTTGACATTGAGGGTCAAGGACATTTGCCACGAGTGAGCTTGCGAAGGTGTAAGCTAGCTATTGACCTGTGGAATCGATTGAGACCATTATTGTTTAGATCGGACAATAATGTCGGGTCGTTTTGAGCCGGGTCGTCGGGTCGTTTTGAGTCCTTTGACCTTGAAATTGAGGGACAATGGCATTTGCCACGAGTGAGTCTGCTGTCTACGAGTATGTCTGCTGTGGACTGTGGTTAGCAGCCATGCCACTGCAACTTAGCAGTAATGCACATGTATTAGTTATAAGAGAAAAGTATGCTAATTTTATTGGGTGGGTGGGGGTGGGTGGGGGTGGGGGGGGGGGGGGGGCAGGGCAGCCATGGGTTTGGGGGGCCAGTCCCATATGGCTAATGTTAAAATCCTGCGAATCTCGGGGGGGGGGGGGCAGGTATCATGTGCTCTTTACCACGCGAAGCGTGGTCTTTAGAGAGTTTAGAGGACTTCAGAGGCCCTTTAGGGCCACCAGGGCCCTCTGAAAGACCAGAGGGCCCCTTGGACGTTCAAAAGAGCCCTGTGTATGTCAGAGGGGCCCCTGGCCAAACCGAAAGGGCCCCTGAGCGGGTCAGAGGGCCCCCTGAACACGTCGAATGGGCCCCTAGCCAGCACAGAATGGGCCGGCCCCTGGTCAGGTTGAGAGGCCCCTGAGCATGTCGGAAGGGCGACAAAGCGGCCAGCGCAGTCCCTTGCCAGGTCATAAGGGCTCCTGTGCAGGTCAGAGGGGCCCCTGACCAGACCGAAAGGGCCCCTAGGTGGGTCAGAAGGGCCCCTGAACATGCCGAATGAGCCCCTAGTCAGCACGGGGGCCCCAGGGCAGGTTGGAGGGCCCTCGGAGCATGTCGCAAGGCGACAAAGCAACCAGCGCAGTCCCTTGCCAGATCGGAATGGCCCCTTATAAGGCTAGAGGGCCCCTGGAGAGACCAGAGGGCCCCGGAAAATTAAAAGGACCCCTGTGCAGATCGGAGGGCCCCCTGACCAGACCGAAAGTACCCCTGGGCGGGTAAGAAGGGCCCCTGCACATGCCGAATTGATCCCTGGCCGGCACGGAGGGGCCCCAGGGCAGGTCGGAGGGCCCCTTGAGCATGTCGGCAGGGCGACAAAGCAGCCAGGGCATTCCGATCAGAAGAGTCGCTGGGCATATCGGAAGGGCTCCTGGGCAAGTCAGAGGGTCCCCTGGCTAGACCCAAAGGGTCCCTGGGCCGGTCGGAAGGCCCCTTGAACATGCCGGATGAGTTCCTAGCCAGACTGGAGGGGCCCCTGGGCAGGTCGGAGGGGGCCCTGAACAGGAGCGTCGGATTGCGGGTGGCAGGGTACCCAAAATGCCCCCAGTCGAAAATCCTGGGGGGCATAAGGGTCATTGTGCCCCCCAGATTTTAGCCTGCTCAATCTGGGGCAAAATGACCCTTTTGCCCCCCCCCCCGCAGGATTTTCAACTGGGGGATTTGGGGTACCCTGCGCCCCGCAATCCACCACTCCTGCCCCTGAGCATGTCGGCAGGGCGACAAAGCAGCCAGTGCAGTCCCTGGCCAGGTCGGAAGGACCACTGCACAGGCCGAATGGGCCCCTTGACACACAAGAGAGGCTTCTGGGAAGGTCAGAGGAGTCCCTGGTGAGACCGGAAGGGTCAAAGCACATAGAGATCCCAGATGAAGATTAAATACAAAGAGGACATACTCCACAATACAAATATTAAAAGCGGAGCTTTCGGGTAACACCCTTCGTCAGGGTGCTACAATATACCCGAAAGCTCCGATTTTAATTTTTGCTGTAGAGTAAGCCCTCTTTGTATTATATATATGACCCACTCCACATCAGGTCTTTTCGCTTTGCAGATCCCAGATGAGTCCCTGAACAGGTCGGAAGGGCGTTGAAAAGGTCAGATGGGCCCCTAGGGACCTTGGGCATTTCAACAGTAATACAGTTGTCCAGGGAATACAACTACAAATTTGCGCGCCGCTCCGAGGTGCAATTTAACTACAAATGCAATTATATGCGGGTTAGGACAAAAATCGGCCCGTTTCTCCGCGCATTTATGTGTTATGTTGCTACTTTCCTATATAATTGGGCAAAATAGTTCACTTTAGCACTTCTTTACCGCACTTTTAAGCGCACAATATAGCAATTTTAGAGGTCTGCACCATACGCAATGCGACACATTGTTGAGAAAGCATATCCGGGGCATAACACTACAAAAAATCGCGCCGCTCCACGGCGCAATTTGTTTAAGAGTTCCAGGTCTTGAGCTGAAAAAATATTCCAAGTTGGTATAGCTGATTCCAAATTGGTGTCGCTGGTTCCAAAGTTGATATGGCAGTTTGCTAACTCCAGCTCCTAAAAGTTGGTATGGCCCATGCCATACCTGTCATACTGCATTTTCCATCCTTGTAACGTGCCTTTTCATCCGTTTTTTTTGGGGGGGGGGGGGGCTTTCAATGATTGGGAAGGGGGCCCATTAAACGCTCGGGAGGGGGCCCTTTCGATGCGCCGCCCCTCTCCCCTGGACGAAATCCTGGCTATGTGCCTGGCTATGCCACTGACACAGCAAGTATCGGGAGTATCCCGAGGCAGGTTGGCGAATGATGCCCGTAGTTTGTCCTCAGCAAGTATCGGGAGTATCCCGAGGCAGGTTGGCGAATGATGCACGTAGTTTGTCCACAGCAAGTATCGAGAGTATCCCGAGGCAGGTTGGCGAATGATGCACGTAGTTTGTCCTCAGCAAGTATCGGGAGTATCCCGAGGCAGGTTGGTGAATGATGTCCGTAGTTTGTCCTCAGCAAGTATCGGGAGTATCCCGAGGCAGGTTGGCGAATGATGCCCGTAGTTTGTCCTCAGCAAGTATCGGGAGTATCCCGAGGCAGGTTGGTGAATGATGCCCGTAGTTTGTCCTCAGCAAGTATCGGGAGTATCCCGAGGCAGGTTGGCGAATGATGCCCGTAGTTTCTCCTCAGCAAGTATCGGGAGTATCCCGAGGCAGGTTGGCGAATGATGCCCGTAGTTTGTCCTCAGCAAGTATCGGGAGTATCCCGAGGCAGGTTGGCGAATGATGCCCGTAGTTTGTCCTCAGCAAGTATCGGGAGTATCCCGAGACAGGTTGGCGAATGATGCCCGTAGTTTGTCCTCAGCAAGTATCGGGAGTATCCCGAGGCAGGTTGGCGAATGATGCCCGTAGTTTGTCCTCAGCAAGTATCGGGAGTATCCCGAGGCAGGTTGGCGAATGATGCCCGTAGTTTGTCCACAGCAAGTATCGGGAATATCCCGAGGCAGGTTGGCGAATGATGCCCGTAGTTTGTCCACAGCAAGTATCGGGAGTATCCCGAGGCAGGTTGGCGAATGATGCACGTAGTTTGTCCACAGCAAGTATCGGGAGTATCCCGAGGCAGGTTGGCGAATGATGCACGTAGTTTGTCCTCAGCAAGTATCGGGAGTATCCCGAGGCAGGTTGGTGAATGATGCCCGTAGTTTGTCCTCAGCAAGTATCGGGAGTATCCCGAGGCAGGTTGGCGAATGATGCCCGTAGTTTGTCCTCAGCAAGTATCGGGAGTATCCCGAGGCAGGTTGGTGAATGATGCACGTAGTTTGTCCACAGCAAGTATCGGGAGTATCCCGAGGCAGGTTGGCGAATGATGCCCGTAGTTTGTCCTCAGCAAGTATCGGGAGTATCCCGAGGCAGGTTGGTGAATGATGCACGTAGTTTGTCCACAGCAAGTATCGGGAGTATCCCGAGGCAGGTTGGCGAATGATGCCCGTAGTTTGTCCTCAGCAAGTATCGGGAGTATCCCGAGGCAGGTTGGTGAATGATGCACGTAGTTTGTCCTCAGCAAGTATCGGGAGTATCCCGAGGCAGGTTGGCGAATGATGCCCGTAGTTTGTCCTCAGCAAGTATCGGGAGTATCCCGAGGCAGGTTGGCGAATGATGCACGTAGTGTCCTCGTCAAACCGCGACGCAACAGCAGCGTCGCGAGGGGTTGTTTGTCTCCAGCGCGCTGAAAACAAACAATTCCGGAGCAAGTTATTCTTGCTTTACGCATAGATTAACATCACCGGCATCCTGTTTTTCCTCTTTACGCAATACGCACGGTGTAAGTGACATCTGAAATTCGAGGTGACCTTGTGCAAACGACTTCAGTTTGTTGTTGACGCTGATCTTGTCGAGGCTGGCCCAGACAGTCAACCGGTCTGACTTTGAACTAATCGCATTGTTCACGATAACAACTTCTTTCCCAAGGCGAACAAAACAGCAGACTTGTTCGCATACAACTGGTTGAGCTCGTTTACATATGTTGTCCACGATTATACTTTGCGCTTGATTTACCGAGCTACGTATGTATTTACGTCTTTGGGCGATCCACACTTGCGACGTGGCTATAATGCCCAGCGTCAATAGATGAAAAGGTGAGCATTGTAATGACACATAGTCCTAGTCTCACACGAGTCACCCAGTCGTCACGCACGATAGACTCGTCCAAACCAGCAATGCTTGAGCTTTCAAGTTGCAATCGCTTACTTGTACCGTAATTTGTGCGATAATCAATACGTTTATATTTTAACTTGGTTAAAGTTAATCCGTTCACGTCAAGTGGCTTCCCCTTAAAACCCATGCTTTGCGCCGCGACGTTTCGCGCTCGTTCGTGCTCTCACGTGCAAGTTGACTAATTTCCAAGATTGGAAAAATAGCATATGCGACGGTGTAAGGGTGTGGAAAACACCTACCAGTTCGGGAAGAACACACGTGAATGTATTTCCAGGCGGCGTCATAGACAAGTCCTAAATTATGTCGGGCTGAAGAAGGACGTTAGTTCTCGCCCGGGTCCTGTAACTTGGATTTATGGCAAAGGCCACTCGCCAATTGTCACACACACACACACACACGCTCGCATGTACGCAAGTACGCACGCACGCACCTCATTTACACATGCACTTGACTGCAGTGTGGTGTACAGCTTCTTGTTCGGGCAGGCTACGGTGGTGTGAGCCGTAGTGATGGGCCGTGAGCCGTAGTGATACGGTGGTGTGAGCCGTAGTGATGGGCCGTGAGCCGTAGTGATGGGCCGTGAGCCGTAGTGATACGGTGGTGTGAGCCGTAGTGATGGGCCGTGAGCCGTAGTGATACGGTGGCGTGAGCCGTAGTGATGGGCCGTGAGCCGTAGTGATACGGTGGTGTGAGCCGTAGTGATGGGCCGTGAGCCGTAGTGATACGGTGGTGTGAGCCGTAGTGATGGGCCGTGAGCCGTAGTGATACGGTGGCGTGAGCCGTAGTGATGGGCCGTGAGCCGTAGTGATGGGCCGTGAGCCGTAGTGATACGTTGGCGTGAGCCGTAGTGATGGGCCGTGAGCCGTAGTGATACGGTGGTGTGAGCCGTAGTGATGGGCCGTGAGCCGTAGTGATACGGTGGCGTGAGCCGTAGTGATGGGCCGTGAGCCGTAGTGATACGGTGGCGTGAGCCGTACAGTGATTCAAGACCATGTGAGTAAGATCATGTGCGGTGATGTTTGCGTCTTTGGATATGCAGGTATTTGATTAAATTAGCCCTTCGGTGGGACAAACGTTAAACAAACTGTCACGACCAGTCCTGTTTGACGTCACAATGAACACAACAGCAATGTCGTACGTGACCGACGCAAACGAAATTATGATTGGTATTGTGTACCCAGTGCAGGGATGAACTCAATAAATCACTCCGCCTCCAACTTAAGGTAGCCAATTTAACCTGTGCACGGTCCCGACAATGCCATTCGAGGCACCTGCGACTCGAAGACTCGAACAGAAGATTGGGCTCGGTTCTCACAAAAACACGCCTGTGTTCTCCACATGTCTGTATGTAAACAGAGACGCTCAGTGCACTGTGCAGGACTGCGAGTATTCAGAACAGTACCCGGAGTCATTTGTAACGATTGGTGAGACGGTGACTCGCTTAAATACGACAGCCAGCAGTGGGTGCAACCAGATGTACACATTCGCAGAGCGCCAGCTCTACTAAAGCATAATGCACGCGCAAACATGTTGAGAACTAACAATCTTGTCCCGAAAGTTACCAGGAAATTGACTGGCTTGGTTGGAAACAGACAGACAGGACAGTTGACAGATAACTGAGAAGTCAAGAGATTGCGTGCATTACTCAGGGCTCCTGCAAGGAACATTACTAACTGAAGAACTCTGGTATTTTCGACCAGTCGTCGTTGATCCAAACAAATTATCTGAGGAAGAATATACAGGTAATATTTTCCTCAAGGTCAAGAGGAAAATATTATCTGTTAAGAGAATTGGAATTCAGGAAGAATTGAACACGAATTTTCCGTTAAGGTCAAAAGAAGTGCAAGCAATTTGGATAGTCTATACAAATCACTTCAATATTATCGCCACTTCCAGGCCAAATTTAACTGTTCTTTTTACGACTATAAACGAGACGAAGTGGCTCAAGTACCAACATTTAGCAACAATCCAAGCAATAGGCGTTCGTGAACAAAACAAAATGAAGCCGGTAGACAGAGATAGAATTAGCAACTTGATATATTATGCTATCCTTGTATCTTTAACAAGCGGATGCGGCCTGCATATCAACATAATCGTTCAGTAAGATAATATATTTTTGGATCAAGGACTGAGCCCGGAGGTAAAAATATCATGGAAGTTAACAATAGCCAAGACACCTTTTCGAAATCGCCGTATGCAGACATGTGCTCAACAATGTCAGATGTAGTTGAGCAAGCATGCAATGGTACACCGACTCGCAAAACACATCGTATAGACTGTTAAAACAATCCGGCAAGTGGCATGATACTGAACAAAACAAGCATGCTTCCAACGGCAAACGAACCATCACGCACCCCAAACACTCGGACGTAATGTCCCGCCGAAACGAAAGGTAGTTCCCCCTGGACGTGCGGCCGGCCAGTACTATAACGCCCCACCAGACCCGGGCCTCAGACGGTGCCCCGTCCGACTGCGTCCCTGCGGGCAGCGTCAGCAGCGAGTCTGTCAGCCGAGCTGCCCTGATCACACACACACAGACCTCGGGAGCTGCACCACTCCGCCGCCGCCACCACCGGTCCGGCCTGGTCCCAGCGTGGTGACCATGTGGTCCCGACGTGGTCCCAGCCTGTTCCCAGAGTGGTCCCGGCCTCACTGGTCCACCCGCAGCGCTCGACTCGAATCGGAGCGGAGCGCCGCGCCGGTCCCGGCTGCCGTTTGTCCAATAAATACGCCCCGTCACGCCCCAGGAGCGAGAGTCCTATCACAGGAGACGGCGGCCGGCGCCGGTTACAGCTCGTCGTGCCGCGAGTCGTGGTGGTGGCCGGACGAAGGCTTGATGTAGACGCCCTCCTGCACGCGCCACTTGCACGTGGTGTCCGGGGTTGTGATGCCCACCACCTCCATCTGGCCGGCGATCGGACGGCCGAAACTGTGGCCCGACATCGCCAGGTAGCTGCAGACAGACGGACACACGGACACGGCACGTCGCACATCAGACACGACGAGCCGGACGGCGAGGAAAGGGCAAATACGACACCCGCGGACCGGTATCGTACTCAACAGCCACAGCATAGCGAGGCCAGCTGCACTTGCCTCCATCAGAATCGCGTTGTCCCTCCGGTACATTATCATGATTAGCGGCAGAACAAAACAAATCTACACATTCGAAGACTTAAACTCTCAAGCGAACCATGTTGTAGAGTATACCATGCTGCTTGCATCGTACACATTCAAACAACACTGCGCAATATTTGTTAACGGCAAAACGAATATAGCGCACTGCGCATCCCTTTATCCAGACTCGCAGACGGACGGGCTGATACACAGCACACGGGAAACAGTTTTAGTGCAGCCACACATCTCCACACAGCCACATATCCAGAGAGACAAGAGGACCGGGCAGGTGACACTCGAGATACAAAGGGGCAGTGGACATCACACAGTGGGACAGCGGACAGCACACAGAGGAACAGCGGACAGCACATAGAGGGACAGCGGACAGCACATAGGACAGCGGACATCACAGAGGGACAGCGGACAACACACAGAGGGACAGCGGACATCACACAGTGGGACAGCGGACAGCACACAGTGGGACAGCGGATATCACACATGGACAGCGGACATCACCCAGTGGGACAGCGGACAGCACACAGATGGACAGCGGACAGCACACAGATGGACAGCGGACAGCACACAGAGGGACAGCGGACAGCACACGGGGGACAGCGGACAGCACACTGAGGGACAGTGGGACAGCAGACAGCACACAGGGACAGAGGACAGCGGACATCACACAGTGGGACAGCGGACAGCACACAGTGGGACAGCGGACAGCACACATAGGGACAGCGGACAGCACACAGAGGGACAACAGACAGCACAGAGAGGGACAGCAGGCGGGACCGAAGATAGCACCCGGAGGGCTAGCGGACGAGGCCGGGAGCTGAGTGGCGGGCGGTGTCGTACTCACGCGTCGGTGTCGACATGTCGCAGCATCACCGTGTCGCCCCGGCGCCAGTCGTCGCCGGAGCAGACCAGGTCCCAGTTGTCGCCAGAGTCGCCCTCACCTGGCCGGACACAGAGCGGGGTAGCGGTCAGAGGGCGGGCTCCAGCCTGGCCGGACACAGAGCGGGGTAGCAGTCAGAGGGCGGGCTCCAGCCTGACCCCCGACACAGAGCGGGGTAGCGGTCAGAGGGCGGACTCCAGCCTGGTCGCAGCACTAAGCAACGTAGGCACGGCAGCAACATGGCAATGGTGGCCAGCTGATGTTGATCGGCTTCGTACGAAGCGGGTAGCGTGCTAAGGACAAGACGGTGAAATTAACGAAACAGACTCATCACCGGCAACTCGGCATCATACAGTAGAAGGATTTATCGAGCGATACCTCCAGTGGAAAGCAAGCACACTGACAACAAACAAACAAACAGCATTAACAGCGAGCAAAGGCGGCCTGTTTTTCATGAGATGCGAACTGCGTCCCGGATTGCTGTACAGCGCGGTTGCGGCAACAGTGTCCGGTAACGACAGGGCTCATGTGACCTGTAACCTCATGAGCTCAATGTGGGGCCGGCGACACATGAACTCAGCGTGGTTACCGTGATAATGCCGTCCCCCTTAACCCTATTTGTAACAGGCTCCTGGATGCCCATATTTGTAACAGGGGGGGGGGGGGGGGCGGATTCCGCCCCCGGAGATCTCGAGATCTACCAGTCCGATTTTCACAATTCAAACGGCATACTATTCCCCTCAATACGATCTACATTTCTAAAAAAATGATAAATGTTTGATAGGGAGGCAACAAGGGGGCAAAAACTACAAATTTTAGAGGTATTTGTGATCCAACACAGCCGTCATGTTTATCAACCGATTTTAACGCAACTAATGGGGATCGATAGAGAATGAATTGAAAATTAATGTGACGATGACTTTTTAAAATTCAAAAATCATAGGCGTTTGCAGGGCACTCAATATGGGGGTGAAGTAAATGCGTAATACAACCATTTTTTATGTCTAAAAAAAAATAAAATAAAAATGGTGTGCTATTGTGACATAAGAAAACAATTATTAAACATATTTTTCGCCATAGGCGGTACCAGGTCAGTAAAAAAGGGAGGTCAAATGGGGCGGCCTGTTTTTTTTTCCTCAATAGTAACCGCAGGCAAGTTGCTACCCAGCACTATACATAAGTTACTGATCGTAGATAGTTCCTTTTTGCATGTTGTACTTCATCATAGGCGTATCCAGGATCCAAATTGGGGAGGCGCAAGGCCTTTTGATAGGTATAGTATCCGCTATTATGATACTAACTAGTCAACAGTGACTATTTCACCTACAACTTCAATTCACATTGCTTACCCCCATTTTTACCCTACCTGGACTCGCCTATTATCTTATAATCGTTCGTAGAGTACCCTGTGGTGCATGTTTAATCAGAAAACTGCAGTATGTTATGTCATTGTAGGCCCATGCATCTTACTTTCCTTGCAATAATATGACCCCCTTTCTTCCATTCCTGAGCGCGCCTCTGAAAAAAATGACTTAATTTCCTCTCCTGGCCTCATATGTGCATATATCATTATAAACTAACCGTCTATTGCGCCGTTATCGCTGGCATATCGTCATCACCATGTCAGTCACCCCCCCTTTTCATGTGCCTGAACAAGCCCCTGCAACTCTATATGTAATAAATTATGCCAATAATGAAAGGAGAAGCTATATTTTACATCTTGATAGCTATAAATTTCCCTTACATTGCTCTATTGGCTTCCCCCCAAGCATTGAATACTTCCTGGAACCCCCCTCCCCCTTTACAAGCCCCTGAACTGCCTCTGCCATGCATTTTTTATGATATTTAATTAACATCAACTAATTTGCACGTGTTGCAATCATCGTAAACCGATGTAACTCCTTCATACTTGACGAAGTTAGGAAGAGACTGTGAAGATCGCATTTCCGTATTATCGCCAAATGTCGCCGCAGAACCCTCCCAAAAACGTGCCTTGGAGCCGCCTCTGTTCAGGTTAAGAACGCAAAATTTTGACTCCGTATGCGGAATTCAATTCTAGGAAAAGTCCCAAAATTTCATGGGTCTGGTCCCAGCTGTTCGGGAGATATCTGGGGAAAACATGAGCGGGGGGGGGGGGGGGGAATCCCCCCTGTTACAAATAGAGTTAAAGGGATATTGCCACCTCCGGAGGATTTCTAAAAAACAACTTAAATTAATGGTGGGGATCAACAATCATGTATGCTCAAGCTTAAACTTGCTCCTGCAGCACCTAAAGCAGTGTATCGGCAAAGCATGTTGTATTTATTTCTGACTCCAAAACGTTGGTCCCAGCTGTGCTCAGTACTAGATTCATGACCGCTCTCATCCAGTTTGGCTGTGGTATTGGCGCCTGCCCAAAAGCCGAAGCGTACGAATTCGCCGAGACTTGACCTTGAAAAGTCTATCTGTGTTATAAGGTATAGGTCACATAACTCCTACGGTCCCAAAGTCGAGCCATAGGAATTCTTGCTGTTTTATTATGAAAGAGGCTTGAAAATATAATTAACTGCATACACTTTTTAATTGTAAAGTGCACTGACGGAATGGTGATGTTGAGTTTGTAACATTCAAAAGAAAATAACAGTCCGCACAACAGTGATTTTAAATAGTGATGTGGAGACTCCAATTTTACGAATGCTTGGCAAGCATGAGTGGTGCAAATGTATTTTTTTTATCTAATGGGGGGGGGGGGGGGGAGTTTTGGGAACCAAATTTTGCAGGTGAAATCGGACACGCTTAATCGACCGATACACACCAAAAACTCCATATTGGCCTGCGAGGTGGCAATGTCCCTTTAAAACCGTATGCAACACCAGGTACACTCGCCTTTGTTTCCGAACGCTGAGATCTCCTGGTTCCTCGAGAGAGGCGATGAGAAGTGGTGCGAGTGAAGGAACTTCTTAGTGGTGAGATGCTGAAGACGCAATCTTGAGCCGCATTCCAGTGGCTCCCTGGGAAACATGATAACACAAAAGTTACAACACCTCCCATATCAGCACAGGTGTAACACAAACATCGGTAAGTATCTGACAAACTTCCTGACCACAAACCACACGTTACTAATATTTGCCCACCAATGACATCCCGTGCATCGGTCTGTACCATTGACCCCTATAAGTATAGACGAACTACTCCAGCTGTTGCGCTGCCCGGCAGCCGTTCCCGGTTGAAGCGACACTAGCGCCGCAGCGGAGAGGACATGAGTTAGCGCGGCAATGCTTTTGCTATGGCGGAGGGGCGATATTTGATAATCATCACCGTGAACGTTCAGGCTGAATATTTGTATTTCATGTTATTCATTGTGAATGTCTATACGGCCTCAAACCTTTTCCAGTGCGCTACCTCACGCAGTTTTTGAGTTACAGGCCCACAAATATCGCCGTTCCGCCATAGCAAAAGCATTGCCGCGCTAACTCATGCCCCTCTCCGCTGCGGCGCTAGTGTCGCCAAGCGGGAACGGCTGCCGGGCGGAGTAGTTAGTCTATACCTATATATGTCAATGGTCTGTACTAGAGCTGCCACTTTTCAGGCCTGGGACTACCCGCGCCGCGCCCCAAACACTGTTCAACTACCCACCACTACCCATGTGCTCAAATAAGCTGTCAACTACCCACAACTACCCTCAACATAAAATGTACTATTTTGGGATTGAAGAAAATTAAACCCAAACCTTTAAATTATGTAAATTCATGCAATACACTTGAATGACATTGCTGATATGAAAGCGCAGTCACTGAAATAAGGTTTAAACCTTTCCTTTCTTGAAAAGTTGAAAATTCTGCTACCCGCCAACTACCCACTTCAGCCAAATGATTGCTTGTGCTACCCACAACTACCCACGTGGGTAGTAACTACCCACGTCTCGTGGGTAAGCGGGTAGAAAAGTGGCAGCTCTAGTCTACACAGTACCACCTGCCCACCGCTGGCTGCTCAGACCGTGCTGCCCCCTATAGAGACGGCAGCACACAGCACCACGCCGGCCGCCGCCCCTACCCGCGCTCGCAGTGTTTGCCGGCGGCGCCCATGATGGCCCAGTGGCTGTTGACGTCGTCCTGGTCCTCCACACCGGTGACGCTCTGCTGGCCGCTGCCAGAGCCGTACTTGACGTCGTGCGAATGCAGCCGCGACTTGTACGCCGTGTTCATCAGCTTCACCGCCGAGCCGCACGTCACGTCGTCCACACTGATGCTGCCTGGTACGTCCGGGGCGGGGGGCAGCAGTCGGTCAGTCACTGTGTCTCTCACCCACGGGCGGCGGAGCATAGCGACCAGCACACAGAGGTGCAGTACAGCTGTGACGTAACAGAAAGCTAGAGAGGAAAGTGTCTCCTCCCCTCCTTACATGTGACATTATGACAATGTCCAAAACTGTGGTGACAAGTTTATGGTCCTGGTCCATATTTGTACTGCTATTTGCCTCTCAATGCTCTATGTCATTTAAAGCAGCTAAATAACGGTCACATAGTGTCATATCAAATGTTGCAATGTACAGTAGTGAATCATCTCTGCATGTGTAATGATGACACATGAATGAATATAAACCAATAAGGCTAGAAGATATTATACAAACAAAATGCTTACCTTGTACAGATGACAGGCAGGAAAACAGGAAAAAGATGAATCCATGTTGACTTTCTGACTTCATGATAACCATGTATAAACTAAGATTGATCAAATGATTCTTGATCCTTTATTATGCTGAAGAAGAAAACAATAGTATAATTGCACTATATGAGTCAACATTGATTAACAATAGCAACAGCCCAAAACCTACCACAATGAACAATGTGATTGAACACCAAACACATCAACAATAATGTAAATAATTGCCAAATGCTTTCTAACTTCTGAGTCATAACTTTTAAAACATTTGGCAACTTGATCACACCATATGACCTATTCTGAATATGAAACAGCAAAATAGGAATACAAAACAACAGAAATTCCAAAATGAATACCAAATGGATCTGTTCAGCTCACACAATGGTGGCTGCCATGTGGTAGTCATTGATTGATCTGATCAATGGATGGTTCTGTATTTATAGGACCCATCTGCGTTTGTCATTGACAAATATATAGAGTGAAGGCTATGTTAAAAGAAATGGGATTTAGCCCTGTAGATTGCCATCAGGAAATGAAGGCATGCTGATTGCACCCAATGTCCATTTTCTAACTTCTAGCACACCATAGCTCTGGAAGCTCTGGCCTATTCATAGGCCAGAGCTTCCATCCTGGGAGTGGGCTGATGCAGGGACCGTCTCTGGCTGTCAAGTCACAGTCCAGGGCAGTGGCTAGCCAGTACACAGTGGCTTGTGATTGTGAGTGTGCCAACCATTCAGTCTTTGGAATTTGCTGATACTCTGCTGCTTGCCAGGAGCACATGTTTGATGTCCACTCAGAATGTCAACTTCAACATTCCCTCTGATGTTCCAAAACATGGGAGAATCAAGAGAGTCGAGACCCAGAGTTGGCAACAGCATGGTATGGTAAGTAAAGTAGGTAGCCTTCAATTAAAGGCTATATACAAATTATATATTAATACCAGGCTCAGGGAGTAGGGACGAAGACAGGTTCCTGGTTTTGAGGCCAAGGGGAGAGTAATGTGCCCGACACAACCATGAATTTGAAGCAGACATCTCTGAAACTCTGCATGGTGAAGCCGAAGCCAACACTCATGATTCAAAGGTGTTGAACCATAGTCAAAGTCAAAGCCAGTGACTTCAAAGTAAGCAAAAAAATTAAGCCAAAGCCAAACCTTATCAAAGATGCTGAACATGATCCTGCAAGATTATAGTTGATCCTGGAAAATATTCCTGACATTTTCCAGATTCTGAACACATAGGTATTCAATATCATTATGTATGTACATGGCAAACAACAGTAATGCTAACACTGACATGTCCTATAATAGAGGCCCATAGCCCACGAGCAAATAGAGGCCCATTGCTCGTGCCATTTGCCAGAACCAAATATAAGCAACACACCTTCAACAAATTTGCGCCCAAACTATTCAATTATCTGAGTGTGATGTCTGCTATCGACCTTAATGTTCTAATCTCAACATATAAAGCTAAATTATCAGATCTGACTGCTGACAACTAATTGGATTGTATATTCATCATAATTGCAAGCGCTCAAATGAGTGCATCTGAAATGACTGTCTGGTGAAATATAATATTTGTATTGTCGTTATTTTTCGTTTTTGTGTTTTGTGTTGTTTGTTTTGTAGATGTCCAAAGAAACTGATTGTTATTCTCGGCCTTCTGTTGGCGGTGGTTCTGGGATCGCCCCAAACTGACGGGCTTGCCTTACTGGGACGAGTTCCGATTCACCTGCCACCCATCTTCACTTTAGTTCGCTCCGTTTTCGGCCTCCCTCTGATTGACTGGCTAGGACATAGGTTAACTATTCTTCTTTATGGTGAGAAGAATGTGGTTGGGAAAAATTACTATATTGGATGGGGGAGGGAGAGACTCACTGTCGTCCCTTGGATCGTCCTCGTGAGGCGATCCGGGGGTGGCTTCTTTTGTTGCAGACTGCACCGATGAGTGGTGATTGTTGAGAACTGGCCGACGAGCTCTACTGACTGACGAGCGCCGGCTCGATTTGAGTGCGCTGCCGTGCTGATGGAGCACTTACAGGACGTGAAGAGTGTGGCCTGGAGCCCCGTGGGGGACCGGCTCGCCTCGTGCGGCTGCCTCGTGCGGCTGTTCCGGGGCGACGGGCGTCAACTGGGTGACGGGTGCCGTGCTCGCTGCTCAGGGGCCACAGCTCCACCGTGTGGGCGATATCTTGGGACGCGACCGGGCGCCGTCACGCCTCCGCCTTTGACGGCGGCACGGTGCGCGTCTGGGCCGAGACGGAGCCGCCCGACAAGTGGACTTGCGTGGCGCTCCTGTTCGGGTGCCATCACAACGCCGTGTACGACGTGGCCTGGTGCCCCCTGGCGGGGCTGAATGCCGCTACTTGCGGAGACGACGCCGTGCGCGTCGTCGCGGAGGAGCCCGGAGGCGACGGCGGCGCAGCTAGCTTCAGTATGGTGGCCTATGTGCCGCGCACGCACGACCGGGAAGTGAACGCGGTCAGTTGGAGTCCACGGAGAGGGGCCTGCTCGCCTCGGCAGGAGACGATAGCCTGGTCAAGCTGTGGATAGTGAGTGAGGAGTGAAGTGCAAATGTTATAGGTGGCGCTACTGTAGCGGTGGAAGCAGTCAGTTGGTGCCACTATGGCAGTGGACTGGTCAGGTATATGTAACAATAACAAAGACGTGTTGCCAAGTAGTATGTCGTGCTGAGGGGGGGGGGGGTATGTGTATGTGTATGTGTATGAGTATATGTATGTGTATATGTATGAGTATATGTATGTGTATGTGTGTGTGTGTACTGTGTACTGTGCACATAGATAAATATATACCTCTCTCTCCTAACGCCAAACT